>SOMO01000026.1:1457446-1503541 GCA_028128575.1 Paedocypris carbunculus | reverse complement strand
ACACACACACACTCTTGAAGAGAGGAAATCTTTGATGAGGGGAAACCTCCGCTGTATCTGTCCTCATGAGTGTGACCTCTGACCTCTGTTGCAGCGACCCCAGTAAGAAGAAGCAGCACGTGTGTCACATGCTCGGTTGTGGGAAGGTGTACGGGAAGACGTCTCACCTGCGGGCACACCTGCGCTGGCACACGGGTGAGAGACCCTTCGTCTGCTCCTGGTCCTTCTGTGGGAAGCGCTTCACACGCTCCGATGAGCTGCAGCGGCACAAGAGGACACACACCGGTCAGTCCCCAGCCACTTGTCTTCACAAAGTGTGGATGTGTGTGAGTGTTTCCTCAGTGTTTGTGTGTGTCAGTGTGTGTGTTTTTCCAGTGTTTGTGTGAGCGTTTTTTCGTATTTGTATGTCAGTGTGAATTTTTTTTAATGATGTAGCTGAATGAGTGTTTGTGTGAGTGTTTTCCCAAGTTTGTTTCTGTCTGCTTTAGACATTGTGTGTGTGTGATTTAGTGTGTCTTGAGGGTTTTCCAGTATCGTATATGTGTGTTAGTGTGTGAGTGACAATGTGCCACAGTAGAATTGCGCAGGTCTTCCATCAGCTGCTGTATTTACCTGATGGTTGTTTCAGGGGAGAAGAAGTTCTCGTGTCCAGACTGTCCCAAGCGTTTCATGCGCAGTGATCATCTGTCCAAGCACATCAAGACCCACAGCAACAAGAAGAACGGCGTCAGCAGGTCCGAATCCAGCGGCCCCGGCCCGGTGGACGAGCCATCGGCCGATTCCCAAAACCTGGTGGCCATGGAGGCGCTGACGGCGGAAGGGTTCTCGCGGTTGACATCCGGCAGCGTCATGCAGGTCACGGATCTGCAGTCCATCAATCTGAACAGCAACGGCTTCTGAAGCCGAGGGACTCGCAACGCTTTCATCTGACAGAACTGACAGAAAATGTTTTGTATATAGGTTATATTTTTCTAAGAACTGAGACCTACAGATTCAGTCTTTAATCTCGCCACTTTTATATCTGAAGATTTGTTTTGTGTGTGGCTTTCTTTTTCGCCTCAGAAGGACTTTACGTTACAGAAACGCTGCGTGTGTCTGTGTCTTAGCAGATGAATTAGTTAAAGGCTTCTTGTCTGGATCCAGAACGACTCATGATTTCAAACCAAAGCCATAACTCAGGTGATTGTCACGCTTTTAGTGTAGAACTACCCAAACATTAAATTAATGTGAAAGACTGAATGACGTGTCGTTTTCTGGTCAAAGTGGGAATTAATTGCCATAGTTGTTAATTCATAGATTGTTAGAGAGAAAGAAGAGCAGAGGAAGACTGCGAGAAAGTTGTAATGATGTCTCCTTGTGTGTGCATGCACTCGCAAACACACACACACACGCGCACAGTCTGTAATGGTAGAATTACATGGTCCTGCTGTTTTTCTTTGTTTACTTCCCTGTTTGTGTCTCAATCATTTTTCCGATTTTGTGGATTTCACTCTTTTTTTTCTGTGTTCATCTGCCACATTTCTTATGTGTGTGCCACGTGCACCAAGTCTTTGTTGCACTCTCAGTTTCTGTGTGTGTACGCATGTGTGCGTGCCCTTACTCCCATTGTCTCTGTGGCACAAGATTACTTGTGAAAAAGTCAGCCTAGAGAATTTTGTTTTGTTGGTAAGAATCATGTCGCATAAACAGAATTATTGTAAGTGTGAATGAATTTGACAATAAAGGTTTGTCAGATTCTGATGTATTGTTTTAGAGTTTGAGCAGTAAGCAGTTGTCAGACAGAACTGTTGCGTACCGGTAGCTGTATTGTCTTGATAAATGAACCTGTGACTGCAGACGATGAACGCTGCAGGTTTAAATTACGCTGTCACGTTAAGGTCACGCCCTAAAGACACGCCTCTGCTCAGCTGGTACAGGTGACACCTGTTGTGCTCACCAGGCCTATCACAGTGCGCAGGAGAAGTGACGTCACGGGTCCAATAGACTGCCTCTCCGAGAATGCGGAAAAGTCCAGAACGTCTCCGGAATCCCAGAAGGAAGGTACCCTATTAAAACACCCGTTATAGCAGCTATTCCTTCATCTGTGTTTACGAGTTGCATTAATATAATTAAATTGATATTTTGAGGTTTTTGACGTGCGTTAGTGCTGTTAAATTAGCATTCCAGTAAAGATGACTATTGTGTGTTAAAACGGGATCTCTTGGTGAGCCGTAGCTTTTCCTATTTCCGGTTCGAAGTTCGAAAACAATACAGACGCTGTGAAGACAGTAAAGTCTATTATGACACGATACAGAAAACAGCTGAGTTTAAGAATTACAATAAAAACATGAATACGGGCAATTTAAAGAGTAAGGATTGTCTCGCCCACCTTTTTATCCAGAATCTTATAACTTGTTCTCATTCAATCAGTATTTGGGCGACATTCATTTAGCGCTTTTACCCCTGTTTAAGTTGTTTTTTTTAATTGCTTTGTAGTTGTTATTCTTTTTTCTTTTTGTAATAATCCCATTAATCAGTTGCCATTTGTGTCGCCCCCTGCCGGCATCGTTTGTTTTGTTGCCATACAGAATGTGTCAAACTCAAGGCCCGGGGTCCACATTCGGGGTACATTGATGTAGCTAATGTACAAATGTAACGGCTCTCAGAATCCTTTTATGTGGACCTGTCAATATTAGTAGCGATTTGAAGCGCTGATGACAAGATATATCCCGTAATGCAGTGCTTTAGCTGCCTTGTCTTGTAGAAATTGTAATATGCATAATTTGTAACATTTCCTAGCCATTTAAAAAATATTTTTGCAGCATATTTATTGTTCCAACTTGTACAGTGTTGACATTTTTGTGGAGGACAATATATCTTACGTTATTTAAAGTTTTTTCTTCATTCCTGTTTTTATTTATATTTTTGTTAGAAGAAATGTGTCATTTTAGTGTTTTTATTAAATGTTTATACTGTTTGGCCTCCAACATAAAGGTTGATTTGAGTTTTGGCCCCTGTGCTGGTAAGTTGAACACCCCGGTTTGGTGTGGCTCTGACGTCATACATATCCTGTCAGATTTTTAGGATAATAATTGAAAAAACTTGAATTAATGATTTTGAATTTAAGACTACTAAATTAGTGAGTCTGTAGTTGTTACGGTTTTTCATTACATTTATAAGACTTCAGTACTGTCAGATGACAGTTCAAACAGTTCAAACTATTTTTTTTTTATCAGGTTAAAGCTGTAAACAAATTTGTCTCAATATATTGTGTGTTATGTATATTTTACAGGTGAATCAAAGGAAACAGGAATGTGGCCTAATCAAGGTGATTTACGCTGAAATATTTTTTCAGTGTTTCCCTCTCCGTCTTTCTTCCTTTACTATCACTTTTGTTCACTTTCTTTACACACACACACACACACACACACACTCACTCACTCTGTTATCACCTGTCGACTGTATGTCACCTATAACTGTAAGTAGGGTTGTTGTTATTGTGAAATAGCTGTTAGTTATAGTAATAAATGTCTAAACATCTAACAGACTACTACTTCTCTTTCGGCTTTACCCTTATCAGGGGTCGCCACAGCGAGTCATCCCTTTCCATCTCATTCTATCCTGAGTATCTTCCACCCTGACCTCTGCACATGTCCGAACCATCTCAGTCTGGCCTCTCTGACTTTGTTACTAACACAGTAACGTGATAGTAACACGTGAGCTGTTCCTCTGATGTGCTCGTTCCTTATTCTGTCCAACCTCGTCACGCCTAAGGAGAACCTCAACATCTTCATCTCTGCTGCCTCCATCTCTGCCTCCTGTCTCTTTCTCACTGCCACTGTCTCTAAGCCATAGAGCATAGACTAAATTGTTTAAAACAACAGAGCTGAAACTATGAATCCAAACCATAACAAGACATTTTTGTTGGTACAAAGGCGAAAGATGCAAAAGTGAATAAAACAAATACATCATTGAAAAACAATGACTTATTTTATTATTTACTTTTTATGTGTGAATTTTGATATGTATATTTAGATATGTGAATTTTGGATTTGAAATCAAACCATCACTAAAATATAATTAATTATTATATAATTATACAGTAGCCTACACACCAAAAATATTCTGCCATCTTTCAGAGAAGCGTTCCTGCTACTCGTGCCATTCTGATGTCAAAAGAGATGAAAGAACCTCTCCTGGTTCTTTTCTTGTAGCTCAGTAAAACTGATGTTTGGACACTAAAGGTTGATTCCCAGTTAAGGTTGTTTTTTTTTTTTTTTTTTAAAGCTGTAACTCATGGCTAGACTCTGGCGTGTTGAAGAGCTTTTGAGCATTGTAAGTCATGGTAGTAATGAACAGGGCCAAACGATTCAAACCATCCTGAATTTTGTTTTTCAGGACCGCCATATCAGCAGCCCAATCCCGCCTTTCCCGCTCCTCCAAACCAGGGTTTTCCGCCCATGACCATCCCGTCGTACCCGCCGGGATCGAATCCCATCTATCCTCCCGCTGTAAACCAGCCCATGCCCCCTCCCTACATGACCCCCAATCAACCCATGCCTCCTCCATACATGACCCCCAATCAGCCCATGCCTCCTCCCTACATGACCCCCAACCAGCCGGCGTTCCCGCCAATGGCGCCCGGGCCGCACTTTCCCTGCCCCGTACCGCAGTACGGCGGTCTACCGGCTGGAAAAGGCCACAAGAAACACAAGAAAGAGAAGAAGGCAAAAAAAGCACACAAAGCTCATAAGGAGCACAAACACTGGAAACATGGCAAGGTAAGAGCCGAGCCGAGTCGGGCATCTTAGTCTGTGTTTCTCACGCTTGTGTTGTTCTCTTCAGCACTCGTCCTCCAGCAGCAGCAGCAGCGACTCGGACTGAGCCTAACCACGTGCGGATCTGGAACATTCACTCATTTCACTCAACATTGAGACCTGTGTACAATATATGATGTAAATTTTGCCTAATAAAATTTAATTTTAAGATTGTTGAAGTGAAGGGGTGTTTATTTGACTTTTCAACTTTTAAGTAGTTTTGGTGACTACAATCAGAGAATGTTGCTCTCGGTTGGAATCCCGGTCTTGTAGTTTTTACATTTGAGTGTCCCTGAGCAAGACTGACGCTGGTGCCACGGTTGAAGGCTGCCCGCTGGTGTGTGTGTGTGTGCGTGTGAGAGAGAGAGAGACATCACTGAATGGTTAAATGCAAAGCACAATTCCCTAGTAGCCTTATTGACTAACTTTTTTTTCTTTATAAACTTCCTCCGGGTGCTCCGGTTTCCTCCCACAGTCCAAAAACATGCGTTTCAGGCGAATTGGAATTGGAAAATTGACCACATAGGTATGAGTGAGTGTGAATGTGTTTGTCTGTGTGTCTCGCTCTGCGAATGGTTGGCCACCAATCCAGAGTGTGTATCCTGCCTCCGGCCCTAAGACGCTGAGATAGGCGCCAGCTCCCCGCGACCCTGTAAAGGATGAAGCGGTAGAAGATGACTGACTGACTGACCTCATTTGTATGTAACCCAACTACTGTATATTCCCATGCACCTGCATTTCCATAAACCTGTATATTTCTATATCCTTTTATTTATTTATACCTTATTTGCACTTCTGGTTAGATGCTTACTGCATTTCTTTGTCTCTGTACACGTACTTTGCACAGTGACAATAAAGTTGAATCTTATCTAACTCACTCGCTTAAAAATGAACCACGTTAATTGGAAAAACTCCGGCAGAAGGGGGCAGTAGCGCGCTTCCCTCCCGCAAAAAACCCCAGCGAAGAAGTGTCGGGCGCCGCTGAAGTGCGTGGGATTTGAATCGTCCATTGTGTGTGTTTGGTTCAGTGTGTGTGTGTGTGTGTCGATCAGTGCATGAACGCGATTAGCGCCACTGTCCGTCGGGTGTTTATCAAGCAGCTCAAAATGAAGATCGGAACTCACAACGGCACGTTTCATTGCGATGAAGTTCTGGCGTGTTTCCTGCTGCGGCAGCTCCCGGAATATAAGGTGGGCGACTAGGTGACACCGGTAGAGGAGCATGTCATGTTTATTTTATTTTGGAATTGTACAAGAGTTGCGCCAAAATCTTGAGCAAAGTAAGCGGCTGCTTTTCGGCCCCGCTGCCACCAGGGGGAGCCTAAGAGCCACAGCACCGACGGACCCAAACAAAAAAATTGAAAATTAAAATAATTACCGACGGTAGCGTTTGTATTCATTCAAATTTGTTCAATAAATATTGTTCAAATTCCCAACTTGTGTCATTTTAGCAGGTTATATTTTAAGAAAGTCTAGTTTTAAATAGATGTTTTTCTCTCTTTTTTTGTTATACATTTTGTTAAACAAGTTTTAGCCCCCCTGAAATTCACCTGAAGGTGTGAACTTGTTTCGAACAGGATGCGGAGATTGTGCGCAGCAGAGACGCGGCGGTGCTGGCGGCGTGTGACGTGGTTGTGGATGTTGGTGGAGAATACGATCCCACGCGTCATCGCTACGATCACCATCAACGGTACAAACGCACTTTACTATGATGTTAGTTTGTCGGTTGTTTTGAGTTGTCATTAGTTTACGGTGTAAAATCAATTTTCCCCAAAACCAGTTAATTCGTTCTACACACATCCCACATTTTCCATGTTTTTTTGTTATTGATACATCCAAAAAACACATTTCCAAACAATGCATTTTATATCAAAAAGTATCTATAGTTTTAATAAAGGGTTAAAGTGTGCCATTAAAATCGCTCTGCAGAAGACTTCGAATAGTCTAAAAAAATATAATAGAAAAAAATAACTCGGTTCTTTAAAAAATAATTGAAACTTTTCTGGCTGAGGTTTTAAAACTTTATTGCCACCTTCTAAAGCGTAAACATTATGTTGTGTTAATTTAGACAAAAATCATGCTTTGCTTTCCAGCAGTGCGTTAGCTATTACTTTTTAAAGTAAAAAAAAAACATGAAGCGGAACTGCAAGTGTGGACCGCTGGGGGCGCGGTGGCTTCACTTTCTCCCCTATCCAGTTTTGGTCGTGTTTAAATTAAAACAACCGGTCGAATGCTTGTATCTGAAAAACCGGGTCTGTCAATCCACCTGTGGTTCAAGGTACAAGTGTATAACGTTTCTCAAAAGAACAATTGTGACTGAGAAAGAAACTTATTGATTCACATTTTTCAAAGTTTTTGAAGCTTTCCAGTTTTTTTATACACTTATAGCTATTTTACGTTCCTATTGTTTTGCACCTGCAGCTGTACAATCTCCTGGATGGAACGTTCACACCTTAATTGTGTTTCTCTTCAGGTCTTTTGTGGACAGTTTCAGCAGCTTGTGTGGAGAGAAGTCCTGGCTAACGAAGCTGAGCTCGGCAGGGTTGGTTTATCTTCACTTTGGCAGGCGGGTTCTGTCTGAACTGACCAAGCTGAAGCAGGACGACAGGCGGCTGGAGGTTTTGTATGACAAGGTGAGATAAACTCAGACTCTAGGCATAGGCCGACTTTAAATCATCATCTCACTTAAGGCACCACAATAGCTGGTGCCGCCCTGCTGGTGATAGTCCAGTGTCAGACACGTCTATGTTTCAGATGTACGAGAACTTTGTTGAAGAAGTGGACGCGGTGGACAACGGAATCAGCCAGTGTGAAGGAGACGTGCGATACTCCATCACCACGACCATCAGCTCTCGTGTCGGCCATCTGAACCCACACTGGAACAGCAAGAGCCAAGACACAGAGGTACAGTACACACACACACACTGACAAAGAAACACAAACACCAACTCATGCACTGACAGAAACGCTATTACAAACAAACTCAGACGCTCAATTACACAATCAGAAACACATACTCACAAAAACTCAACCACACACTCACTTTACCAACCACAGCAGTTCATAAACACTGTAACAGACACTATCACTTACTCATTTACACCACACACACACACACACACACACACACACACACACACAATGTTTGGGTTCTCTTCTCTAAATAAAATGGGTACAAAGTGTGTGTGTGTCGGTGGTTTCCTCTGGTGCACAGGAGGGTTTCCGGAAAGCTCTGGCTCTGGTGGGAGTGGAGTTCAGGGATCGGCTGCAGTATTACCTGAGCGCGTGGCTTCCAGCTCGAGACATCGTGCAGACCGCTGTTCAGGCCCGGCTTCAGGTGAGCCACTGCGGGATCTGATAACACGCAAGATAAGATGCAATGCAAGGGATAAAGTCTTGGTTGGGTGATTTTCTTAGGCGGATCCGAGCGGAGAGATTGTGCTGCTGGATCAGGGTGGATGTCCCTGGAAAGAACATCTGTTTTCCCTAGAGAAGGAGCTGAAGGTGGATGTGCCCATCAAGTTTGTGCTGTACCCAGACCAGAACGACCACTGGAGGGTCCAGTGTGTCCCAGCCGGACTCAACACCTTCAACAACAGGTCAGTCACTGAGTGGCAGCTGTAGTGGGACAGCGTGAGGAAGAGGATGTGTTGTGGGCAGGTTGAGTCTTCTGGAGGAATGGCGAGGTGTGCGAGACGATGCTCTGTCCGAGCTGAGCGGAATCCCTGGCTGCATCTTTGTTCATGCCAGCGGCTTCATCGGGGGCAACAGGACGCAGCAAGGGGCGCTAGAGATGGCCAGAAGAACCCTGCAGACGGCCCCCAATCCCTTACCTTCTAAATAAAGAGTGCTTCACTTCACTGCGTCTGCCTTGTTGTCGCTTTTGTTTGACTTGTTCAGTCTTTTTCAGAGTTATCAGAGATTTAGGATTTCAGCAGATTGCCTAGAAATGTGTTTTGTAAAAGCAACACAAATTTTCATTAAGAAAAATAAACTCTAAAATAATACCTAATGCTGTTTAGCAGGTTTGTTCTGATTTATGCAAACTGAGTTTTGGCACTTGTGCGTTATTTGGAAAAAAAAATGTAGGTGCTTGCAATATTCTCCCACACTTTCAGATTAAAGCACCATTTGACTGCGCTTTAATGTTATCTGACAATAATTAACACTGTTGTTTCAAGTATTTTAAAAAAATACTGATGAACGTGAAAAATTATAGAAAATTCATTATGTTTAATTAGCAATCTGGGAGTAAAGTCTCGTCTGTTTAAATGTACGGTAATTGTAAAAGGGCTTAGGTATTTTTTGTAAACTTATTTCACCATCTTTACAAAGTGTCTCAAGGAAAGGTAAAATTATTCTCATGTTTGTGTCATTGCATCAAACCACAGCCTTTAAACAGGAAGCCATTGTGTAAAGTTTTTTAGTGCCTTCTAAAGTATGAGAAGTTTAATTAAAAGCATTTATGCAAAGTAAATAGTGTTTTTTTGTTTTGCAGAAAGTAAATTTGAACAGACACAAGAGAGTATGTAATGTTCATTTTATTTAACTACAAGTCTAACTGATCCAACTGTAAAACTCACATGACTAAACAGAAATAAATTAAAATTTAGAATGACTTCTGTAGTGGCTAAATAAAAAAAAATGATTGTTGTTGAAAGATCTATTGTAAACAAGAACAAACCTCAAGCACAAAAAATATGGATATGCGTAGACACAGCAACTAATGTCTGAGTAAAAAAAAAAAGTTGTAAAACCAATTTTAACAACTTGTGTAGAAAACAGGACCACAATAAACGTATAAAACTTCCAATCACACAAAACTTGGGATGGAAAATGGCAGACAGAGTGACGTGGACAGCTTTGTAACCCACAGGGTTCAGTATTCCCCTCACAAGTGTTTGTCTGGACTTATAACTCATCATGTGGCGTCTCCAGGACATGGTCACATAGATCTGGAGAGAGAAAGAAAGAAAGAAAAGAAAATATTTAGCACGTGTAAATATACTTGTGCATTTAGATTGATGTGTTTAATTGGTTTAGTTCACAGTTTATGTAAATAATTATCAATATTGCGCTGGTAAAAATGGACTTCTGCAGTAGATAAAATCTAATTAATTTGACTGAAAGAGTTGACAGTCACATCCACAAATCAGAGGCTGCGATTACAGCCTTGTTAGAAAGACGTTTCCAAATGTATATAATGTGAAAGATTATGAGAAGACTATAAACAGATAATCATGCTGTAACGTTTTACCCGTTCTTTTACTGCACAGCTTGTCTTTGACTCCATCAGTCTCGTGAGCGAAGAATTCGATCAGTTCGTCCTCGTGCTGCTCAACAATGCTTTCACACTGGAAGCCAAACACACAGCAAAATGTCTCAAGTTCCATTGATTCGGTTAATATTTGTCTTTCATTTTTTTAGCTTCACTCTGAGTGGAAACTGCAATTCATTACCTAGTAATCAACCAACGTTTGGTTTCAATCCAAACAGATGGGTTTCAAAAACCATAAAAAAATGGCAGTTTAACAAATGGCAGACTGCGGATTTGATGTAGGCATAAAAGTTATGTGTAAACTTATGGTGAATATGTGAGTGTGCATGCTTTACAGGCAAAGTGTGAAACCAGGCATTTTATAGAACAGAATGTGTGTGTATATACATCATCTGCATATAGTAATTTGTCTACTCAAACAAAAAAATCTAATTATTATAGGATTTGTATTTATTTGTCACCAGACATCAGCTGGTTCTGCATTAGTGCAGTGTGTTTCAAAAATAATTTAACCACATACCATGTCATAAGGGAACCTTTTTGGCTGAGAGAGCCATAAACACGGCAAATTGGTGAAAATGAAGTCCAAAAGAGCCATACATGTTTTAAACTAAATACAAGTAAATTTATGCATATTTGTAAAACCAATATGAAACGCAGGACAAAAAGTCTTTCAACTAGTTTTGATAACGCTGTTATATCAAATTGTTGTATATCAAATTATATGTAAAATGTCTTCATACTCGTGTGGCTCGTTTTCAACTTTTAATCCTAACAAAACAAACATGCGTTCAAGACCCCCGGGTCAAATAAACTCGGACATATACAAATACATTTCCAATAAATCAAACACAAATAAAATACATTTAAAATCGGGAGGGCATCCATTTAAACTTGATCTTATTTTACAACTTTTAACTTATTTTACCCCATGTTAAGCGATTAACTCATTCCCCACAACACAACGGCTTGGAAAACTGCAAAAGAAATACGTCTAGCAAACACACGCGAACACGCAAAGCCCGGTGTTTGTACAGCGACACGCAGGTACCGCTATTAGGTAGCGAACTACTGAATATTAAAAGAAGGGCAGGGAAGTTAACGTCCTGACGTCACGACAACGTTACGCATTATCCAATAGCAAACATGGTGTTGTCCGTAGGAAAGCTGTGATTGGCTCTATCGCCGGCAACCAGGAAATTAATGAATTTAAATACCGGAGAACGTTTCAAATGTTTTACGTTATTTATTATGTATTTTTAAAGCTTTGTCTAAGAGCCATATGCAGTCACCAGAAGAGCCATATATGACACGCGAGTCATAGGTTCCCGATCCCTGCCTTATGGTGTGAAAAATGAATGACAAATAAAATTTGAATAAAAATAACCTAATAAAACTATTTTTAAATGTTTAATATGCATATTTATTACCGATAACTCTATTGTAAAGTATCTTCCGGAAGAGGAAAAAAAAAGAGCTGTGCGGAAGATGTCAGAACATAACACAGGAGCTTGAAACAAAAAAGAAGAATAAGCTGAATACTTACAGCAAACTTTAAACTGGCGCTGACTCTGGAGTCGAAGGCCACGTCCGACAGGTCCATGGCTGTTCCGTCGCGGGACGAGTGCCTCACAAAAGTCTTTCGAGTGCTGGAAGGGTCCGAGTGCTCACCATAATCATTCATCTTATCACAAATCTCTTCCAGGAGTTCCAGCAGATGACCCTCAGAGCGAGAAAACGGAACCTGTCAAACAGAGAGCATTGGATTAGACATTATTAAGTCCACAAGGGGAAATGTCTGGAGGAATGCATGAGAAAGATGAAGAACACGAAGAAACAACGGCTGGTCTTACCTCTCTCACAGACTGACTGCCATCAGGGTTAATCCTGAAAGAACCCACCTGGATCATTTTTTTGGGGTCTGTTTGTGAAATGGCCCATTCCATTTCATCAACCAACGCCCGGCATGCTGAGGAAGAAACAGTAAAAGTTGACTGCCATTGTAAACAGTGACAAATAAAAATATATTTTGTGTGTTAAAAACAAAACTAAACCAAGAAGTAACGAAATAACTTAATGTTTTTGATACTATGTCTGTGTTAACATAGTATCTGTGTAGTAACTGTGTGAGCATATAATCCATTGTACCTCTAAGAAATCTAAATTACCTCCACACTTGATGTCTTGACTCTGTCTGGCAGCTTCCACTAACACACACGACAACAGCGACCACATCACAATAACGTGAAAATGCTTTTCCATCCCCACTGCAAAATGTACACAAAGTTTCAAAATGAAGAACGATGTAGTGAAAGAATATGCTCAAAGGTAAGGTTTGCTACATAAGACAATAAACCAGTAATCAACACAGCCTTCATTCAAACTCAATTTTATACGCATTGATCACACAAACCTTTTTCTTTATCTTTCGCTCGCACATGAACTGAACTGATGACGTGCACACACACGTTTTAGTCTGACCTGAGATCAGCCGTTATGTGTTGCTTCTTGAGAAGTATTGAAATACACTTCGGTGAATTACCGCCACCTGGCGACACGGCGCGGGACCACAGCGTGACACTGATTTGTGAATTATAGAATTATGAAAGTAACAAACGACTGTTAATAGTCCACCCAACCATACATTTTTCTATTTTTTTTTTACATTTCGGAATCACTGGGAGCTGTCAATAATTAAAAAAAAACAATCGCAGCGATAGCGTGAATTGTTACGTCACAAACGCAGCACAAATCGAATTTTCAACCATTTTCAATCGAATCCTTTTTAACCCGTTTTAGTGTTAGTGAGGTGCCTCTTGCAAGACGACGTAATGTGTGTATGGACACTAGACCAAAAAGACCAATAAGATGCTGATCTGAGAACCCGAAACGGTGGACACTGATGGATCGGGTCATATACTCACACATTCCATTGATATGTTATCAGTTCACCTGAACGGGTGTTTTTTTTTAAATAAAATAACAAGTCATTTTTAATGGTCGGTGACACCTTGCTCTATTGGTCGCTTTAAACAGCAAGAGATCCGGAAGTTCGTAAGTTCCTCCTTTTGGAATCGACTGTTGGAAACACACCAAACATTCCGAGAACACTACAATATCGAATTTATCTCCCGACGCAACGACACCATCGCGGACCAGGCGAGCCGAGCAAGCGCGTACGTTACCTTTATTACTATTGGAAGTCTAACTGACTTTTTCCTCACATTTGTCAGTTACTATTATGACGTGAAACCGAAGCGCTGGAAATGCGTCTTGTTTTGACACATACTAACTTTTAATATTTTACCAAGTTTACACAATTACACTTCTTTATTTCCAAACTACAATCGAACTATTTTTGAATTACATGTGTACGTACTGACATCAAATTTGGTTAAACGTACTTTTTTTTCTGTGACATGTTTGTGTGTATTTAATGATTCCTCTTATTTGTTTACTCTTCTCTCTTTGACACCAAAATACATACCGTATTTATTCGACTATAAGTCAAGGATTTTTCCTAAAAATTTCGGGCTGAAAGTGGGGGGCTAGACTTATACGCGCGGTCTACTGAAAAAGAAAATATTTTACTCAGAACAGTGCGCAGATATTTCACCCTTTCTCACAAAAATAAACAGCATAAACACAAGCGCGGTAAATAAATGAACATTTATGACGCGAACTAAATACATCTTTCAGAAAACGCACAAAAAGGAGCAGCACTCCGCTGGCCGCTGCTCCGCGCTCTCACAGGCACACACACACGCGCACACACACAAACACACACGCACTCTTTCGGCTGAGGTCTCTTCGGACTCTAGTCTCTCTTTGGCGCGGGGCTTCACAAATAAACGAGCCACAGGGCCGTTTCGAACGTTGTATTTTATTCCCAAAACACGAGTTAGCTTTAGTCGTCCGACTCTCCTATTCACGGGAGAACTCTTAAAGGGGCAGGGCACTTTTCCTAGAAATCTTTTTAAAATGATAATGCAACCATACCAATGACAAATTAAACTTAAACATAAATTAACAATAGCTTAAATAGATTAATACCAACATAAACAAACAGGGTTACTTGATTTTTAGGATGGCTTTACCACCAAAGATGTCTGAATACTTTTATTATTTCTATAGTAAGGATTAAAGAGCATCTGAACAGGTGTTCTATCATTATTTCCCTGTGCCACTTTAGTGTCTCCCTGGGCCCTAAAAAACAGAATTGACTTTATATGAAACCCAAAATTGGGTTTCTACTCATTTCTATCTATTCACTTTTCTCTCATTTCTTTCCTCCGACTTATAAGGGGGTCTAAACAGAATACCACAATCTCACAGCTGAAGTGGGGGGGTCGACTTATAAGCGAGTAAATACGATATATTATTTTTGCACATTGCAGCTAATTGAAAAGTTAAAGTGAGATGGAGGAGGCTTATGCTGCTCTGTACCAGGAGTTTCTCCGCATCCAGTCCCTCTGTCTGAAGCAAGCAGCCATGCTGCAGCATCTGTCAGAGACGGTACAGACACTTCGAGGTCAGGAGAAATCTTTTCTGTCCTCTGTGTGTTTGTGTGTGATTGTAGATGTTTATGTTTGTATTTCCTTTGCCCTCCTTAGCCAAGTGCCAATGTGAGCCAAGACAACATTCTCAGAACCATCCCAATGGACCAACTACTCCAAGTACGGTATCGTCTCTCTGACATGTCATCTGTTTATGTATCAATTTCTCTCAGAACAAAATCTCACAAATCGACTCCGCTTAATTGGCAGCCTGTTTTTTAATGTCCAAATCACAAATCATGACACGTTTGTGCTGCTTTATTTGGGCAAATGGTTGTGTCCCAATTACTAGGAGTCGACTATATTGGTTTAGGGTCACATTACATACATTTTTTCTTGTTCTTGTGTGTTGTTTTCAGCATCTGATGACTTAAGTCACATGATTAGAAGAGTGGCAGTTCTAGATCTTTCCGAGCAGAAACATCAGGAGACTGTGTTCAAGACAGGAGACGCTGGAGTGTGTGAGGAGCTGAAGAAAATCCAGCAGCAGACGCAACAGCCACTGCGGGTTTGTCTTCTCTACATTCATGTTTGCTTTATTCTAGTCAAATCGGGAGTTTCTCTAAGACTTATTATTTCAGATGCATTTCTGGAAAAAATTATTACATTTCAAATGTTGGAGCTCAATAAAATAACTCGGTCTTTATAGTTTTTATTGTACTGTGCTAAATACACAGAACAAAAAAACCTTAACCTGTAAGTGTGTTAGTGTGGAGAGAAAGAAATGGGTGAATATGTTAAGGATTCTTACTTTTTTTTATGTACAGGTGAGTGCGAACAAATATATTTTTATATTTTCTGATCAATATGAGGCTCTTTGTCTTGTTTTGTGGATTTTATATTTTGTCCATTAAAAAAAAATATTTTTTGAAGTTGATGACAACAAGAAAGGATGATACAATGATTCACAAACTCGTGTTTGTTCACACGTACGCTGATGCAAGAATGCTAGTCTTCACTAGCAAAGAAATCAAAGTCCTTTCTTTTTGCACAGTAAAATGTTTGTGAATGACGTAACACAGAGAACTGGGAAAATGCATTTACCTGAGGCGTTTTGCCAAGGATGGTCAAAGACAATTTTAGGTTTTTTTTTTTTTGAGATTTTAATTGAAACATTGTAAAGACCAAGTGTAAAAACAAAATCATCTTTTTATTGTTAATTTTTCACAATCTAGTAATTCTCTTTTCACAATTACAATTTATTCTTGTCCAATCCAGTGAAGTGTGGTTATGGGTGTCTGTCTGCAGAGGCCGTGGTCGTCCTCGTTCCTGGACAGTGCGATGGTCAGCGAGGCAGGAGGGCTTTTCATGTCTGCGATCACTGTGCAGTCGCAGGTGTGCGAGTTCTGTCACGCCGTGTTTCCTGGACACACCAGCACCCGTGGAGCCTACCTGCGCCATCTCGCCACACACATGAGCTGAAGCAGAGCATTCTAGGTATGAGTGTAGATCTTTCAGTTCATCTTTCGGTACTACAAAGATACCATCACAGACTAGAGAAAAATGTGTACAAAATTAATGTTCCCCTGAGAAATTTTGGTTCTCATAAGGCAAGAAATGTAAAGTCTTGCCTGAGAACTTACAGAACGTTTAATCTAGTCTCAAAAGCAGTTTAAATTTTTTTTTTTTTTTTAAAAAAATTTTTTAAATAAAATGTCAATAAACATGTAATGTACATAAAATTAAGGATTGAAATTTATTGCGTATGAAATTCACAATTAACACAGTGTGACTTTTACACAGCGTTAACAAAGAGGTAATTCAGAAGTAACACTCGGATTTAACTTAAGTTTAACAATTTAACTGTCGGTTTTTAAAGTTCTGTCTTTTCCTGATTGATACGCTTATATATTTTATAAAATATAGTAGTAAAAAAATGTGTGTGTGTGTTTGGAGAAATTTGTGAGATTACAAACCTGAGGTTGACATGAGAATCAGCCATTATGAATGTTGTGCGTTCCTGTCTGAAACCGTCTCTTCTGTCTCTACACAAGAACAAACCATCTCACTTTAGCTTTCAGTCTTCACTTTCAGTCATCTGCTGTTCTTCAAGAATCATCAATATAAGAAGCATGTCAAATGTGTGAATGCAGACAATGACAAATACTGATGGTGGGAGATGAACAAACAGACAGATTAAGTATAGCTAGAGAAAGATAGCATGTTTTTGATGAAGAGAGGAAGAAAATAGAGAGATAATGAAGAGATGGGGAAAAAGGTAATGAAGAAAAACAAAAAGAGGAAGAGAGGAAAAATGCAGAGTAAGACAAAGACATAGGAAACCGATTTTAATACAAACAGAGAGAGACAGAGAAGAGAAAGAAACGAAATGAAACCTACAAATAGAAATAGGATGTGGGGGGAAAGAGAAGAATAAAACAGAAACATGAAAAAAGCAAGAGAAAGTGAGAGAGAGAGTGGTATGGACGGAAGAAGAGAAAAAATACAAAAAGAGAGGAAGAGAGTTATGAAGAGCGAGAGAAAGACTGCATCATTTCTTTGCCCACACAGTTTATTTTCGACTCTGAGTCAAAGCAACGCCCTTCTCGATCCCTCCCACTCAATCACCCCCTCTTTCTCTCCATCCATCCGTCCACCCTCCTCTCACTCGTTCTCATCAGCTTTGACGTCAGACAAGCAGGGGGCTTTGATTCAACGCCCACACAGCATCCTGTGGCCTCCGCGACCCGGACACATCTCTATCATTGCTTTTCTTTTTCTCTGTGACAATCACTCCTCTGTTCATTCCTTTCTTCACTGTCTTTTATAAGTAATTTTTCTATCTAGCTGTTCTCTCGCCAAGTTCACCCGATTGTTCTCCCTACAGCGAAAGAGTTTCTCTGAGACAGAACTCGTCTAATTAGCTTTGGCTCGAAACCAATCCCAAGTGCTGCTCTCAAGTAATTGTTTTTTCCTTTTGTGCAAATTATATATATATATACATATACAAAATTGTTGGCACCCTTAAATTAATATTTGGTTGCACACCCTTTGGAAAAAATAACTGAAATCAGTCGCTTCCTATAAGCATCAATAAGCTTCATTCACTTCATACAAGGAATTTTGGACCACTCTTTCTTTGCAAACTGCTCCAAGTCTCTCATATTGGAAGGGTGCCTTTTCCCAACAGCAATTTTATGATCTTTCCACAGGTGTTCAATGGCCAATGTCCAGCACTTTGTTGCCATCCATTTCTGGGTGCTTTTTGAAGTATGTTTGGGGTCATTGTCCTGCTGGAAGACCCAAGATCTCAGACGCAAACCCAGCTTTCTGACACTGGTCCCTACATTACGACTCAAAATCCCCAGATTTCATGATACCTTGCACACAGTCAAGACACCCAGTGCCAGAGGCAGCAAAACAACCCCAAAACATCTTAGAGAATAACACACAAATAAAATACAGAATTAATATGTTAAATATCTTGAATCAAACTACAGAACCTTAAAAAAACACAAACTAAAATCTGACTTTTCTGTCCTTCCTTGATGCAATATCATCAAGTCCTCGAACAAAATATGTTACATGAGTACTGTAAAATTTAGAGAGATTGCATGACTTTATCTTTTGCTCGTTTTTTCTCGTCTTCTTTTCTCTTTTTCCTATGTTGTGAACCTGACAGCTTGGGTCTTTTTTTCTCCATCTCTCACGGATCCCAATCGTTGTGTTTGTTTTGCAAATTGGGGATCAAGTCATCGGATTTATCCCACATCTCTTCCACCAACACTGTTACTCAAGACCAGAAGTCAAGAGTGTAAACCAATACACCTGGATTGTTTTGTATTACCTATGTTGAAAAAAAACGTGTTTGCTTATTATGAGTGTGACGATTAATCCTGTAGTTGACGTGTACATCCTTAATAAAGTTGAAGCCCCGCCCCCCGCCCACCACAGACTTAGTTTATCCCGGACAGGGGGCGGGTCTGCTCCCTTCTTGAGAGAGACACTCACACGTATTGCCTTTTGCGTTCTTCCTCTCCCTCCGTTTTTACTTTTTCCGTTTTCTGCGCACGACACACAAACGGGTCGCCATCACAAACGTATTGATACTTTACAGAAAAATTAGTTTGGAGCGCTCTTGACGTCCCCCACGTGACATGAAAAAATGCCACCCTGGGCGACTGCCCCGTTCGCCCATGCCTAGAACCGCCACTAATGACGTATATTGCGGAAATGACGTATATTGCGGAAATGATGCGGAAAAACCTGATGCGGCCCAGCCTCACCCCGACTCTGCCTCCAGCGGCCCCCAAGTAAATTGAGTTTGAGACCCCTGCTCTAGAGGGTTTAGATATAGAAAGTCTAAAACAATAAAAAGCTTTAGGCCAAAATAGTCAAAACAGAAAAGAGAAATTATTGTTTGACTCGTGCATGAAAAGTGTTTGTGAATTATATTCATCTCTAGAAATCACCTGGGACACGTATCTTTTCTGACACTAGGCTGACTCTGCTGCCGTGGTCACATGACACCATTCTAGCCAATCTGAGGCCCTCATCCATGAGCGTTTGCTGCATGAGCTGTCGACTCCAGGTGATGAGGCCGGTGGAGTCGGTGAGGGGGTGAAGGGATGAAGAGGGGAAATGGGGGCTGATATCTATTAAGACACACAGAGTTAGACAGACAAGCCACTCAGTCCAGTTCAATCAGCATCGAGTCTGCAGTGCCAATGGTTCCAAAAAACGGCTTTGTTTAAATCCAACGGTTCAGCATCACCATTTAAATAACAGTATGTCCAGGTGATTAGTCAAAAGTTTTGAATTTGAAATTTGTGAAAACTTGTTCTGCATTAAGAATCAGCGATAACCATAAACTGCAAAATGTAACCTTCACTGAACTGTGAGTGTAATATTGTGTGTGTGTGTGTGTGTGTGTGTGTGTGTGTGTGCTACACATTCAAAAATATACAATACATTGACATAAAGAAATATACGTATATAGCAATAAATCAAAATGTACCTTGAGTCGAACTGTCCAGACTTTCTCCAGAGAGACTGTTCTCATCCGCCGTGGATCTGATGTCACTGCTGAGTCCTGCAGAATCGTTGGATGTTCGGTCTGTGACCTGCAGCACAGTCTCAGATCAGCCAAACATCATGTTATGATTTTACTTTAAGAACAACTGTCTGCACTTACATCCAGTCGCATTCTTTTCTGAGATGAACAGTCATGAGCAGAAGAGTCGTGCAAGTTTGTCCTGAGATTAAGAATATAAAAAAACGCCAACAATATTAATATTAGACTAAAGATCTAAAGCTAAGCTACAGTTTACATGTAATGTGCATTAATCGGCCAATTCAGCCAATCAGATGAAACATTGTTTTCTAACTAGTCTTTGTTTTTTCAATAATGTTTCAATTTTCAATAATTCCATCTATATACTTTCTACCGCTAAGAAACGACCTATTTAATTTCTGGGTCATGGGGAGCTGGTGCCCATAGCATCTCTGGGCCGGAGACGGGACACACTCAAAATAATGCACATATTTGGAAATCACACAGGCAAAACAAATAGAAAATAAACCCGACCTGTTGTGTTTGAATGTAGATGTATAGGCACATTCTCTTGCCACTTGACGTGCCAATGAGAAAAGTTCAACGCGCCGCAACAACAGTCCGTTGTCCCGGATACAGATTTGTGCGGCAGCCTCATTGATCAGCATCTGAAAACATCAGACGGGACCATGGCTGAAACTATATGTTTGTTCTAAACACAACTCATTGGAGGGATTTGCAGTTGTTTAATACCTCATGATGGGTGAGCTGTTTCCCTTCTCTCCTCTTCGAATCAAATCGGCCGTAAATTAGACTGTACTTGCGGATCTCCTCATCTTTGCTCTTGTCTTGAGGTTCCATGTTGAAAATATGTCCCACGGTTTTGGACAGTTTCTTATTAAGCCGTAAAAGTGCCCTCACTTCGCCAGGTTCGGCTTGAGGAAAGGTTCTCAAAAGCCTGTTGACACTTTCCTCCATGACTCTGACGGTGTCTGGATCCAGCTGTCCTCCAAGCCATGGGGAGGTGGCAGCTGAAAAGGACGAAGCTGTGGAAGTTGAAGGAGCAAGACGTGAGTGGCAATCAAAAGACAGAGGAGAAATTGAGCATTCTTCATCCAACTCAACAGCTCTGTAAATTTCAGGGCTGAGCCAGTGAGGTTCCATGGATGATAGTTTATCTCTGTACAGATGATCTTGAGGTGCAGGAGACTCCCGTGATGAGGGACTCTTTGGACTGTTATTTCGAAGTGGCGTGTGGCAAGATCTTTGTTCTTCTCGGTCACACTGAGGACTTGGCCGCCCATTGTTCAGTGGCTTTTGGGTGCTTGGAGAATTTGCACCATCGATCCTAAGCAGCGGAATTCCAGAGGTGACGGTGTTTGCACCAAGAGGTTGGTTGAATTGTGCGGGATTGGACGCCCAGTCACGCAGAGCCTTCTGCAACCGACGAACGTGGAGTGGTTTAGTGGCCATGCCAACTAGCGCCATGATCTCCAGAAATTCCTCTTCTCCAGCCTCGCAGAGCTGCTGAACATCGTCACCTCCCTGCTGGATGAACGTGTCATAGTACACCAGCAGGTTGGCTCTCTGCAGCACTCGATACAGCTGCAGCTCGCCCAGGGTCCGCGGCAGTGACATGCTGCAGAAAAAAACAATCAATGTTATACTCAATGCACACATGTGCAAACACAAGGAGTGTCAAAACTCAAAGGCCAAAACTCAGATGCCCATCAGGATAAACAATAACAAAACACACAAGACTAAATCTGAAAATAAATATAGAGAAAAACAGACTTAAATAACTTGGATAGTAACTTAAATTATTATAAAAAATACACACACACACACACACACACACTGATGTTGCAGTACTCCCATACTTACCCCCCCCCACACACACACACACACACACACAAACACACAATTCCAAACGATTTGCAATATTGATTTGCAAATAAATATTGAATTGTTTCCACAGTAATGAAAAACAAAGCTAGAGCACATCTCGTCTGGAGTTAACGCGGAAGTTTTGTTTCACTTACCTCGACGGGCTATGAAAGGTAATTAAGGAAAAAAATCCAAACGAAAAGCTTCCAACGAATCGGCCAAATCCCACCGATTGTCCAAGAAAGAACTCCAAGAAAGTCCAACTTCGCGTATCGCTCGAGATGTTGCGTTATTGTTCTCAATCTAAACCTGCCTTTTCGACCCGGTTCTGATAGGATAGCACTGGTGGAAACTCTGGGGTTGTGTTGCTGTGCTGGCGCTGCTCGGGTGAGTGACGCTTCCCGTGTGGGCGCGAGAAACGCGTGGGTGGACTGCAGCACGCCATCTGACCGAAAAAGAGTCTTCCTCTTCGGCCTAATCTCACGGGAAAGCGCCTTCCACACTGGCTGTGAATGAATGGGACGTTTGTGATCAGGTGTTGATGTACTGAGGCCATTGAGGAGCTTCAGTAGCAGCTGGTTCGAGTAGCTGTCAGGTGCGTGGATGGGCGCCCGAGGTCTCCTCTTTCGTGGGCGGGAATCGATGCTGTGTGACGCGGTATGAGCAGCGGGAAACCCCGTCACACGTCAGCTTGTGTGCTTGATGATTAGACAAGCAATAAAGACAACAACCATACGATTCTAATAGTTGTACAATGCTTGTAAATATATATATATATCAAAATTTTTTTGTTTCAAGAAGTTTTTTAAAATAGCAATTATGGCATAAAACGTTGAAATTTGTATCTTAATTTGTACTGATTAAAAACGTATCATAAGGTTTTGTTCTTTTTTTACTTCCAGAAATAAAAGAAAAAACCTGCCTATATAGCTACGTGGTGATTAGAAAACGTCGCGTTTATCTTTCAGATTCCATGATTCCGAGTAAACAAAATGTTTTTCTTTTGTATATTGCTAATTTTATTGTATACAGTATTTTGTAATATTAATTGTAATTAATGTATTAATATAAATTGTTACTTTATATTGTTTACTGTGCAGCACGAACAATATCTAGTAATTTAGTATTGTTATTATTATTATCATTATTATTTGTATTATTGTTGTTGTTGTTGTTATGGTACTAGTGTATTTTAGATCCTAAATACAAATTGACCGAGATTTTTAAACGGAAGTGACGCAAGAGAGTGACGCTGCACCCGGAAAGGATCATCGCGAAGAGGAAAGGACAGCAAGAAGCAAGTAATGATGGGTGAGGAGATCAACAGAGCTGCTTTGAAGTGTATTGAAATGAAATAAGACACTAGATATTAGCTTTCCTCTATGTGCAGCTATAGCTCGCTGTAGTGTGCTAGAACATTCCGAATGAAGATCCTCGCCAGTGAAGTCAAACCTTCCCACAAACGAAGAGAGCAAATGAGTGGAAATGTTTGGTTCCTGTTCAGTTTCAGTTGTAAATAATTCGAGTTTGTAGACGCTTGACGCGCGGCAGAAGAAGCCTCGTTACTCCTGCACTTTGTCGGGATTGTTCAGTAAGTTTGAGTCAGGTGTTTTCTTGTTTATTCACAGATTTTTTGTGAAACAGCGCATCCGCTACTTCTGGGCGTTTGTCAACTTTTAAACTGAATTCATTTTATATGCGGTAGGTAAAACAGGTTAAGGATTTACAGTTAAACTAGTTAACGGAGACACACACCATTTGACACGAATAGTTGCATTTGTGTGTGTGTTTTTGTTTACATTGATTAATTATACAGCTTTTTGGCACATTTCTATGTTTTTCATGATTATAAATCACAATATTGTTTATTAATACATATTATAAATATATGTTTATCTCACAATTCACAACTTGAATATAATGTTGTTTTGGAAGTTTGGATTGATAGATATTCCATTTCTCCATCTTTTTTTGTTTGTTTTTAACTAAATCTCTCACTCTTTTCCATAAATTCTAAATTAAATGAAAACTGTTTTGTGCTCTGTTTTAGGTGTTGAAAAAACAGTTTGGAAATGTCCGTCTCTGACTATCCACGATGCTGGACATGCCTGTATTCTTTGGCATGTAATGTTCTAGTCCGGTTGTACAAAAAAAGCACTTGTTGAAGTCAAAAATTATGTTTGCATGTTTAAATCTCCTACCGCCCTGAAGCTCAAGATGTCTGTCTTCAATGTGAAGCAGTGAACTGTTGAGAGTTTGAGCGAGATGGATGAAGAAATGGCCGTGCACTATGATACCGTGGTGGAAAGCGCTTGTCCTGACGGTCCTGAACCGACTGTTCCTATGTCTGCATCGTCAGATGGAAGTGACAGTCTACTGACCACATCTCAAAAATGGAAGGAGGAAACTAACGACTTCTGCACGTTTCCTGATTTTGACTTGGAAGATAATGTCAGAACTGAAGATCTGAACGATCGGGTGCAGTGGGAAGACTTCCACAAGGATGACAAAGAGAGATGTGAGGGAAGCGGAGGCAAAAATGAATCTGAGAATGAATTCAGGAATAACGTAGAGTCCAGTTCTCGTAAAGGGAAGTCCAAGAGGATTGATTCAGGCCAGGCTTCTTGCGATCCGACCCAGTCATGGACATCTCCGTTCTCGTTTTCCCACAAGTCCTGCCTTCCCTCATCTGGCCCCAGTCGACACAAGCAGGTCAGGCGACGCAATCATCTGCACAGTCACAACCGCACACGAAGGAAGACCGGACTACAACTGGCCGCGGTGTGTCGGGAGTTTCTGGCTGAATCTCTCAGCCCGTGGTGCATTTCCTGCATTCACATGGTCATCGAACTCATCATTTCTCTGACCCACCGCTGCGGTGTGGCTGTGGAGTCATCAGGACTTGCATTGTGTCAACTGGGAACGCTTGTTTTTCAAAAGGTCACGGATGTTCCAGGTATGACGCAGGATTTGAAAGCGATCTGTGAGCGGAGTTGGAGCTCCGGCGTTGCTCTAGCCGCTGTCATCTGCAGGAACGCCTCTCGTGCCCAACAAGCTCTTCTGTCCACTCTGAGGAGTTTCCGTCTTGCACTGTATGCTGGCTCTCAGATAGTAAAGTATGGTTTAGGGAAACTGACTGGGGAGCGAGGCAAGAAATGGTGGCTATTCCTCCAAAGCAGCCGAGCTTGGAGGAAATTGTCTGATCTGACTGTGAGAATTTATGAACGCTTCTTTCAACAAGGATTCTGGAATAAAGGCTCACGCCACAAGTCTCCCAACAGAGCACCTGAGAAATGTCAGCCGGGTGAAGAACTGCAGAGACTGCTGGCCCTCGCTCAGGTATTGCTCTCTACACTACAGCTTCCCATCATTCAAAAATACTCAGTTGAGCATGCACATGTTTATACGTGTGTGTGTTTACAAGCATTTTGGTAAAGGTATACTAAAGTGGGCTTCTATGGGCTCTTGTGCAGGGTCTTTTGGCTTGACCACACTATTTGACGGCCTGTTTGAGGGACAAGTTGGGATATTAGGGCGTTTTGGTTAAGGTTAGAGGAACGTGGAGGAGGGGAATATTTTAATGGTTAGCAGAGTATTGCTTTGTAAGTCAACAATAAGATTCCAAGTGTGTGTGTGTGTGCGTGCGTGCGTGCGTTCGTGCATGTATACAAGCCTCAATCAAATAGTTATAACATGACTGTATCTGAAAAATTTAAATTTTTGATCCTTATCTCTAAACCACGTATCTTTCTCTTGTGTACTATCTCACGGATTAAGTAAAGTGAGTCAGTCTGTCAAAATGGACAATTTTGAGGCAAATTTGAGTTGGACACAAAATAAACGTGAATGGTTGCATTTATGGAATTATTGCATTTATCTGACTCTGCATGATTACTCGCGTATTCACATTTTCATTGTTAAATCCCAATTTTTTTTTTGACCAGCAATGCTTACCAATCACTGTTTTTTGTGCTTGCATTCTTAATTTTTAGCTTTGCAAAACTTTCCAAGGCTATTTTAGCAAGTTTAGTAGTGATTTAATACAACATAATTGTGGATGACAAGAGCTTCATTACACATTATCATCATTATGATGAAATTTTACCGAGTGGCAATAAATTGACGTTGTTCGTGATAAAAGAAACATTTCTGCTCTGTGTTCTATTTAAATGTTATTAACCCTAATTACATTCCCATTTATACTGTTTGTAAGTGTGAGTGTTTCTGGTAACAGATCCCAGAGGAGGAGCTGGACCCCTTCAGTGTTCTGGGAGTAGATGTTCATGCTTCTGAGTCGGAGCTGAAGAGAGCGTACCGGCAGCTGGCCGTACAGGTGCGACAGCTCGACGTAATCCTGTTAGATTCATTGTGGGACTTACTTTCAATATGGGTTCTCTTCACTTTTTGCTCCCAGGTGCATCCAGACAAGAACAAGCACCCGGGAGCAGGTGAAGCCTTCAAGGTGCTGAGAGCTGCGTGGGACATTGTCAGTAACCCCGAGACACGACGAGAGTACGAATTGTGAGTTTTGAATCACTGAATGCATGAGTGTGTTAAATCGATTGGTTACAGGCATGACTTTTAATGTTAAAAAAAAATCACTAATTCTTTAAAGCACATTTTTCTCGCATGCTTTCTGTAAAGAGTTTAGCAATAATGGAACATATAATTCATGGTGAAATTCAGAATGACAGTTCCTACTTCCTTTCCGTATACATCCTTTAGAGTCTGGTTTCTGTCTGTATTTTCATTATTTTATGTTTTAGTCTTTTTTTTTCTCATACAAACGCATTTTCTGTCTGTATCTAGAACAGGGGTCCTCAATTATAAACTTGAAGGGTCCACTTACGAAATTTCCGTTCAGTCCCAGGTCCGGAAAAATATCGGTCAAGTTGATAATATGAACCGCTATGTGAATGGCACGTCATCCGTATAGAAACAACATGTGTCACTACTTCATAAATGTAATCCCTCCTTGTGTGAGGTTTGTAAGACCCAAAACATCTTCATAAGTTTGAAATTTGAATTGTGAATTATCCTTTTGAGTCCCTTCAAACAGAGCAGTCACCACTTCACTCACACACTCATTGACTATTTCAGCATTAGAGAAAGGTGTCTTGTGTTGTCCCAGGACACAAGTGAGACTTTCGTTGCCTGTGTGTGTGTGGAGTCAAAGTCAAAGTCAGCTTTATTGTCAACTCTGCTGTATGTACTGGACGTGCAGATAGTTGAAATTGCTTTCTCTACTCATCCACGCTCTTTACAGATAGACAAACATTTTTACAAAACACAAGTAACAAAAATTTGCATTTTTACAAAAAACAAGTAACAAAAATGTGCAATTTCCAAGTACTGGTACAAGTACAAAAAATGTTGTGCAGTTTGTAATTACAGAGAAAAATGTGCAATTTACAGAAGTATTCAAATGTATTTTGTTCAGTGGAGGGTAATTTGTTCAAATTGTGCGTGCTTGGATTAGTAATGGCATTTCACAATCACTTTTGACGATTGCAACCGACTTGTTGCAGATTAAAACACATTGGTTTTCTGCTTCGCGCGGATGCATATTATTCTGTCCACTCACTCTTAAACTCGCAGTTTTTTTTTAAAGTCAACTTTTCTTTTCTAAGCGACAGCCAGCTTTGAGCTCGCCATATTCTTTAAGGTTAAAAAAGTCTCTCGATTTACGCAAACGACAGAGCGCCTGTTCGCCTGGCTACCCTGAAGACCTGAGCGACTAGCGCCGCGGCCGTGTTCTAAAGTAACTGAATGCCGCCAGAGCGCAAACAGATGACGTGGTTGTCACGTTGCTCTTACAGCCGCTGTGATTGGACAAATGCTGCAGCTAAAACGAGTACAATCATTCAAGATAAATTATATACATTTATAAATATATTCGTTTGCGTTGATGCGTGTGTGTGAATGATCAATGCAGAAGAATTGCGTGATCCACTGAAAACACCTTTGGATTTTGATCGGAAGAGTAGCATGTTGGGTTTTTTTCAGTCCAAAAGTAATCGCGTCTGGGTCCGGATGCGGACCGGAGTCCGCCTATTGAGTACCCCTGATCTAGAAACATTAGCACAATTATTTGTACAGTAATAGTGTACATAAAAATGGTAAAAGCTAAGTGTACATAAACTTCAAACGAAATCAGTACACGGAGTGCTGCTTTAATTTGGAGTGCTGCTTAATCTGTCTGCAGGAAGCGAATGGCAGCTACAGAGCTTTCCAAATCCATGAACGAGTTCCTGACCAAACTTCAGGACGACCTGAAAGAAGCCATGAACACTATGATGTGCACTAAATGTGAAGGCAAGCACAAGTGCGTATTCTTGACGACATCATGTCTATCTTCACCTACATGCTCTGTTTCTTAAGACTGCGGTGTAAAGATTCACCGTGCCTTGTGTTTTCTGCAGGCGCTTTGAGATGGACCGGGAGCCCGCAGAGGCCAGATTCTGTGCCGAGTGCAAGAAGTGGCACAGCGCCGAGGAGGGCGACCTGTGGGCCGAGTCTAGCATGTTGGGCCTGCGGATCACCTATTTTGCCTTTATGGATGGAAAAGTTTTCGATATCACGGGTATTCTGAAGACGAGACCGCTATCTCCTTCCGTTTTCCTGACTTCCTGTTTTCCTGTGCAGAGTGGGCTGGCTGTCAGCGGATAGGCATTTCTCCTGATACACACAGAGTACCTTACCATATCTCCTTCGGATCTAAAGGTAGCGCCGGAACCAGTCGCCACAGGTATAGTCATTCAGACATTTTCATCCCCAACTTGATGATGCCTTTGTTTGGGTCTTACGTGGGCTTTATGTTTTATGAGAAATGCGGTTCTCAGTTCTGTTTTCAGCTAGAACTAACAGCTTACTGAGCAAATAGCCTATTACTGGAAACACTGTCAGGAAACGGCTTCAGAAAATAACAAAAAGTCTTCAGGCATAGACATTAGACAATTCTGGATAAACTGAGAATCACAATTGCTTAGAATAAAGATCACGATTCAGTTTTTTTTGTGTTCTTTTTATTAAAGATTTAGCCCTGAACATCAAGTTGTCAAACAACAATATAATAACACATATCACTCTTTGTTATAAATGTAGGGGGATAGTGAAAGTAACCATGTAAAGAAAAAAATTGTTTAATATCTGCAAAATCCTTCCATCGATTTTAGTTTTAGGACCTGTCGTGGTAGGTGGGAACGGCGTGACGGGAATCCGCGATGGGTTCGCTTTGACCAATCAGAGCCAAGTCAAAAGTCCCAAAACGATTTATACACAAAAAGAAGAGAGTTGTACGCAAGTGTGAAGTAGATTGCGCTGCGCAAAACGTGCACACGCGGAAACCCGGGTGGTCGCGCAAGCTCTTTTTGGCATGAACAATTTAATCCCATAGACCAAACACTGGCGTGCATGGTATCTCGAGATCAGATGACTTTGGCTGAATCGTATAAATGCTGGATTAAGATCGTGATGTGGGTGGAATCGAGATCGCAATCTTTTAACGATTAATCGTGCAGCTCTTAATAGAGCTGTAGTTATTGACCAACTCACTCGCTTAATATTAGTAATATCTTAATTTTGACAGAATACATTTATGTAGAACAAAATATTTTTTGTAAGAGGTTATTAAATGTATTTATTCTGGAATAATATTTCGGTCTGTCTTTATCCAAGTTTATATTCCAAAAATGATTCATTTTAGTTTGTTTTTAAATGTCTATACTTTTTGATTCCTGTCATAAACACCCCCAAGCCAGCCTGACCCCAAAAGGTAAAATGGACAGTGTAAACCCTAGGTTTTAATAACCTTACATTTGTGTAGTAATATTTGTATTTGACATGTTTTAGAGCTCATGGCTGTTGTGTGTCCTGTAGATCAGCTCCAGACCAGGCGGCCGGTGGAGGAACCCCCGCAGACTTGCAGGACTTTTTCAGTCGCTTCTTCCACGGCGGAACTTCCAACGACGTGTCTGCTAACGGAGGCTTCTGCCCTGGAAACCCACCAACCCATCCAACCTCAGGAGCAGCAGGGACGTCACCCCCACCACAAACAGGCTTCTTTGGCCCCGGGGCTCAGCGTGGAGACTCCAGCGAACACTGGACAGACAGTGGAAAGGCTCCTCGCCGGCGTAAAAAAGTTCGCAAACCATTTCAGCGCTGATAGACGTAGTGTAGCCCAGTGCTGGTGGATGGGAAGAGAGCTGATCGACACTTGCTGTGTGGCTGACCAACATAGTGTGAGTCAAATGAAGACAAGATTGTTTGTCCTCGCAACATTTCAGTGTTGGTGCTTGCAGAATATTCAAGGTGTTTTCTTTTTTCTTGTTGGGCATTTAACGTCAATATTTTTGTTCACTTTGTTTTGGACCCAAATTACCGACATTCAGAATCGATTTCTATCTCACAAATTTTTGAATGGAACAGAGTTATTTTAGAAAAATCAGAAGAGAACGTTTTTTTTTCTACAATTCAAATCCATAAGTCACACCACCGTCCATTTTCAAGCATTTTTGTGTGAAGGAATCTTTAATTTACGCTTCCGATTAAATCTGTCGACATCAGAATAATTGTGGATTGTGTAGCTCAATTCTGTCTTGTTGGTCGATACCAATTTTTATCAGCAATTTTTACATTTTTTTCCGATTTCTTTTTTTGTTTTTACTTGCCTTTATGCAAACTTGAGAATTTCTGTTGTGTGCGATTAAGAAATACATCTGAAGTGATGCTTTTATTTTTGAGTGATGTTTTCATCTGGCTTGAGTTAACTGGACGATGATTCACTTTAAATCACTCGAAGAACCTCAGGGACACTGTTCTCTTATTCTTACCCACTCAGTGTTAAAATCTATCGATTGATTCCTCAAAAATGGCAAAATCCCCAAGTAAATTAAATGCAGAAGTTTTAATTTGAATGCATTTTTTATGTGAAAATAAAACTGCAAACTAAAGCATTTTGTTTTTAGATCACTGTTATTATTTTACTGAAATTTTAAAATCTTTCTTTAAATCCTCTTGTTTCTCAAACAAATAGCTTCAAGATTGATTGTCTGGATGAACCGAATAAAAGACAAATAAAGTCAAGACAGTCAGATTAATTGGCAAAACAAACATTGATCATTGGAACGAAAGTTTGTTTTCGAACTTAGTGATTTAATCGACACTGAGACGTTTAGGTGAACACAGTCAAACTTTCTGAGTGGTGAGTCAGTGATACCTGATGGTTTTTGTTCATTTTTTGTTAAAGACCGTGATTTAAGTCATGGAGAAACTGTTCTGATGATGTGTTTTGCTAGATGTTTTTGACAGTCTGATGCTGCGGCCTAGAATAATATGGATTGGCTCTTGGTCAACAACGAAAACAAAAAAAAACCTTATGTTATGTTGTTTCACGCTTTTTGGCTCAAGACTTTTTTGGCTTTATTTTTTATTTTTTTTTGCTGATATAAATTTCATTATGTGACTTTGCAGATGACGACTTTCCCTGAGCCGTGTTCAGACTTACACACACATACTGGATGTTGGTTCCATGCTGTTGGCGTGTAGGGATGCGCACTCGATGCTCCAGGTTCAGACAATCATTTCAACAGTTAGAATGTGCTGTGGTCCAGCGCAACCCTCTGATATTAAAGCTTCCGTTTCTTCAAACTCTTTTGGCTCTTTGCGTCTCTTAAATCTCATTGTTTAATTTTTTCTTATAGAAACGGACTGTATCCGGAAACTTCAAAAACATAACAGATAACAATCTTGTTCAGACTAGAAGACATAATATGTCTATTTTCAAAAACATTTTAAACATATAACTCACAAATTTCTGTTTTTATGTAAGGTAAAATGTTTTATTTTTATCTTTCAGCGACTTGTACAGTTTCATCTTTCAGTGACTTTCTCCAGAGAGTTTGCTACCGCTGCTCACCTGAACCTTTCTTCTCTTGCGGTTTCTGCTGTGAATAATAAAATCCGTGCTTTGTACTCCCTTGTAGAAGATGTCTGAAACGCATATAGCAAGGTTTCTTGTGTTTAGAAAAAGTCAGACTGGTCATCATGCTCTGCGACTGGGTTTGTCTTCATAATGTCTAACTACTTTCTCAATATTGCCGTTGAGCATTTCCTTTTTCTGCGCTTTGTTTTTCTCTTATTCCGTGATAGTATATCATATAGTTATGTGTTGCTCTATTTGGTTCAGAAAATCATTTTTTGTTTATCTACTTTAAAATCGTGCCTCTTATGTTCAGGTGCGCGTACTTTTTATATTCTTTCTCAAACTCTGATGATCAGCACTCCCACCACAACAACAATGTCCTAGGAAACCTCCATCTGTCCAACCTCTACCTCTCATCCTAGTCGCAGGAGCTATGGTGACCTTTCTCACTCATCACTTCCTCCTGCTACTGAAAACGTCTACGGTTACTTGCGTATCCTCTGTTCCCTGAATAGTTCAGGGAACGAGACGTCAGTCAGTTACCTGACTATGGGATATCGGATGCTCTGCCATTCGCGTTAATTCTAACAACCGGCAAATGAACGGTCAAGTTCAATGGCTGCATGAATTTGCATGCCACCATGACCTGTACCAGCTGGTATAAAAGGGTGGTGGCGTGCTACATGCAAGTACCTTTCGCTGATTGAAGCCGGTCGGGCCGACGCAGACTTCCAGCGGCATACTCTGAATGTGGCTGCGGAAAGTGACGTTTCGTTCCCTGACCTATTCAGGGAACAGAGGTTACGCAAGTAACCGTAGACGTTCCCTTTCATAGTCAGGTCACTTCGACGTCAGTCAGTTACTACAACAGATAATACAACAGGCCACATCCAGGGCAGTATCCAACCGAAAAGACCCCTCCGGCTCATTAGCCGAGGAACCTTTAGTGGATCTTCCACAGCATCTAGAGGAGGGCCTAGCCCGAAGGGTAATAGCACTCACCTCCACCGGGGCAGCCAAGGAACTTGTTGGCTCTCGACCCGTGCATGGGGGACCCTCGCCAGGGTTGACTGAGAACACCTCTCACATAGTGCGACGCATTGCGTAGAGATGGCGCAAAAACGCCACTCTTCGAAGGAAGCCCATTGTCTGTTGAGAACAGAGTCTGCTCGGGAGAGGGAGGAGAGCGTAGCCCTACTTCTCGACCTCATCCTTTCGGGAAACCCAGGCGTAATAACTTGGTGAGTATCGCCTGAGGGAAACACAGCCAGAACTAGGTCCACTAGTCTGGACTCGATGGCACCAGGGAACCCCCCCTTGCGCTTGATTGCCCGTCCGGGGAAACAGAGGCCGGGGCTCCAGGGGTCTCGGCCCTCTTTTGGCCGTGGCCCCTAAGTGTGCTGAGCGGACTGGGCGTGTTCCTAGCCTAGCTCGAGGGTAGGGAAACACTAAGATAGGAGGCTGGCCCCAAGCTGGGGTTGGCTCCTGTAGGCCTACACCGTGTCGGTATTGCCCTCCACTGCGGAAAGTACCTGCTTGGATACCGACGCCGTATCCAGTTCGTAGAACCGAATAAAGGTGTTGGGTGTAGCCCAGCCGGCAGCTCTGCATATGTCTGCTAGAGAGACTCCTCTTGCCACTGCGATCGACGAGGCCACGCTTCTGGTGGAGTGTGCTCTCACGTTCAGCGGGCAAGGCAACTTACGGACGTGATAAGCGAACTTAATCGCGTCAACGATCCAATGCGAGTCTCTGCTTGGTGACAGCATTCCCTTTCTGTCGACCACCATAGCAGACAAAAAGCTGTTGCGACCTTCTGAAGCTCTCTGTGTGCCGTAAGTAGGTGCGTATAGCGCAAACTGGGCACAGTGGGTGACCGGCCAGGTCTTGCTCCCCAGCGGTCTTGCTCCCCACCCTGAAGGGGTTAGTGGGCACTTTGGGCAAGTAACCGGGCCTGGGTCTCAGCACTAGGTGCGAGTCTCCAGGGCCAAAGGTCAGGCACTGAGGATCTGCAGAGAGCGCCTCTAGGTTCCCGACCCCTTTCACTGACGCCAGCGCTAGTAAAAGCATAGCCTTCAGTGTGAGGAGCCTGAGACTCGTAGTCTCTAGCGGCTCGAAGGGGGGAGAGCGGAGGGTCGCCAACACTAAGTTCAAATTCCACAACGGGGTCGGCGGAGGTCTGGAACGGCGAACCCTTCTCGCACCTCTTAGAAACCTAGTCGTCAGGTCGTGCCGGCCGACTGTCTTCCCCTTGATGAGGTCATGTGAAGCAGATATCGCGGCCACATAGACTCTCAAAGTGGAAGGGGCCACGCTTTTCTCAAGTTTCTGCTGGAGAAACGAGAGAACCGTACCGACGGGGCAACTCAGTGGGTTTTCGTTTTTCTGGTGGCACCAGGTGACGAAGGTCTGCCACTTCAGGTCGTACAACCGTCTTGTGGGCGGTGCACGTGCCTGAGCGATAGTGTCCTGTACCGACCATGGCAGATCGTCTAACGAGGTGACTCGTCCAGCGGCCAGACATGGAGGTTCCAGAGGTCTGGTCACGGGTACGCGTCTACACCGAGTGGCGCCTCGGTTAGTGCAAACCAGAGTGGACAGTGGGTCGATTCGTCTGAAGCAAAGAGATCTATCTGTGCCAGACCGAATTCCTTCCACACCTCTGTCACCACTTGAGGGTTCAGCCTCCATTCGCCAGGGGCTGGGCCCTGCCCTGACAGTGCATCCGCGGCTGTGTTGAGGAAGCCTGGAATGTGGGCTGCCAACAGAGACTTGAGTCTCGGCAGACACCACAACCAGAGGCAACGTGCGAGCTTGTTCAAGCGGTGCGAGCCCAAACCGCCTTGACTGTTGATGTAATCTACTGCAACTACCCTGTCTGACTTGACCAGCACGTGCTTCCCTCGGACTTGCCTGAGCAAGTGTTTCCAACCGAGGTGCACGACTAGTAGCTCGAGCATGTTGACGTGCCACTGGAGGTGAGGACCCAACCAGCGACCAAACTCCGCGGCCGTTGCACACAGCTCCCCCTCCCGTGTTGGATGCATCCGTAGATACCACAACACGACGGGAGACGGTTCCCAATGGGACGCCTGCCCGCAGGAAGCTCGTCTCTGACCAAGGGTGGAGCAGGTGGAGACACTCGGGTGTGACTAATACCCGGTATCTCCCCAGCCGCCAGGCTCATTTTGGGACCTTGTCCTGGATCCAGAACTGAAGGGGCCGCATGTGTAACTTGCCTAGCGGAGTCACCACGGAGGCAAACGCCATGTGGACTAGGATCCTCTGGAAGTGTTTGCACTGAACCTGGACCACGGGGGTGAAAACTTCCAGCTGACTCTGGATATTGGCGGCTCTCTGGGAGGACAGCCTGCCGCACATCAGAACGGAGTCTAGGTCTAGCCCAAGAAAGCCCGATCAACTGACTCCGCGGTCAGTGACTGACTCAGGATCCTGAAGTTGCGCACTCTCACGGAAGAGAGGGCAGCCTGCGCTATCTTCGTAAAGACTTGCGGCGACAGAGAGAGGCTGAAGGGCAGGACCTTGTACTGATACGCTCGGCCCTCGAAAGCAAAGCGCAAAAAAAGGCTTGTGCCGGGGAAGAATCGAGACATGAAGTACGCGTCTTGAAGGTCGATAGCGGCGAACCAATCCTGGGGCTGGTATCCGGTGTTAACAGATGTCTCGATCCGTGAGGGAACAGAGGAGGCCTCTGTTCCTCGGTAGGAGTGGAGGGAGTGTGAGTGTGGGTGCATCTGTCTTTTACAGTAAAGTTGGCTAACACCATAGGTGGTAGCCCCACCTCTGTGTCCACCTGTGGATGGACCTCGACAGTGGTAGCTCGATTGTCGGAGCTCAACCATACTCCCTGCTCTGCTCCCTCCACTCCGAACACATCAGGATCAACGATCTTGATTCAGATTGTGCCGCCCTCTTGCGCCGAGATCTGCTCCTCTGTTGCGGCGGTGGTGCCGGGGGTCATCCTTCGATGGGAACTCAAGCGACTGTTCGTCGTTGGATGAATCCAGCAAAGCATCAGAATCTCGTGCTTCGCCGGAGAGTTCAAGTGACTGGATTCGATAGTGGATACTACGGGATGAAGACCCGAGATCATCTTCCATCTATCTCCCCACGAGTGCGCCTCACCAGCTCCAGCGGGTCGGGAAGCCGTGGCGCCCCAATCCTCGCAACGGGAGGGCGCTGTGGCTGCAGACGGGGTTTCCCGGAGGAAATCCCGTCTCTGACGCAGTGTTACAATCGGCATGCGCTCACACACCGAACACGAACTCGACGCGAGCGCCGTATCCGCGTGCGCCGCACCCAAACAGCGAATGCAGCGCTCGTGCTCATCCGACGGCGACAGCCATTTACCGCAATCAGAAGTTTTGCCCAAGTGTGACTCCATCCTTAAAAGGACGTGTCGAACGCTTCGGAGCTCTCTCAGATAAAACTCTACGCCGGCGTAACAGGGAGTTTTTCACTGCTTCCGGGTCTTTTCGGGAAGGGAGAAACCAGCCTGGAGTACTGCAAAGATCCAACGAAGAGCCTTATCGAGTTTGGTTAAAGAGATGAAACCGCCGAACGCTTCAATCATCAGAAAGGTACTTGCATGTAGCACGCCACCGCCCTTTTATACCAGCTGGTACAGGTCAAGGTGGAATGCAAATTCATGCAGCCATTGAACTTGACCGGCCCGGTTGTTAGAGTGAACGCGAATGGCAGAGCATCCGATATCCCATAGTCAGGTAACTGACTGACGTCAAAGTGACCTGACTATGAAAGGGAACCATCACGTATTTTTGAATGATTTTGCTCTTGGCCTCCTCTAGTCGGGCATGTCTGGAACAGCATCCCTGCCTTGGAGAAACGTGTTCAATGACCATGCAAAAAATAATACTCTAAATCTTCCCTTTTAATTTCCCTTCACAATAATCTCACCCCAAAAAACGGAGCTTTTAAATGAGTCCCGCTGGATGAAATTTTTCTTCATTATACATACAAGTATTATGTTTTCAAATGTTTACAAATTGTGCAAATAGTTTAGTTTGTGTTTTTGGACATCACCCAAACCATTTGGGAGCCACCACAATTACCTATTTTATTTTTTAGTGTTTCAAGTTTGTAATGTTGTGTGAATCCCATATCACACATTGAAAGAAAAGCATTGTATTATGTAATTTATTTATATATACTATGTTATATATCATACCATATACTGTATACACGTATGCATGTATGTATTGGTCATTTTGATTTATTTCACACTAAACGACCAAAAAAAAAAGTCACTTTAAGTGGTCCAAAATAAGCAGATTGGTTTATTAAACTTCTTCCTGGCCTCCTCCTTGTGGGGCTTGTCTGGAAGAGCTTCTCTGAAAGAAACTTGCTCAATGCCCATACAAAAAAAATACTTTCAGTTCTTGCATTCGAGGCCTTGAAACGTAATGCAACGTAGATTGACCTTTGCTTTTTGGCTCAGCTTTTTCTCCACCACCACAGACCAGCACATTGACCGCATTAGAGCAAACTAGCACATTAGAAAATCATGACCTTGGACTTTGAGATTCTGGTTTTTCAATCCAGCAGTTTCCCACTCAGTAGCAAACAAGACAACTGATCTACTGCATATAGAGAATCTGTTGACCACCTTCGTATGTCCTAATTCTGTCCAAAAATTAATAATGGTGACCGGCGACAGCAGGTCAAAGTGACACTTACTGGTGTAAACCTCCAAAGAAGCAGATTCATTCTGGATCAGATGTTCTCTGGACATGGTTGTTGGTCCGATTCACATTGAGAAGTTTCAGTGTATCTCTGTGTTTGCTGCAGAGATTTAATGCTTCACTCGGACGTGAGGTATTTCCTGTTGTTGGGGATAAATGATTGTTTATAACCTTTCATTGTACTTTTAGGGCAGAAAAAAAAACTCAAAAGGAGAAGGGTAATGAATCGTCATAAAAGGTACGAAACAAATTGAAAGATTTTGTATCATAATTTCAAATCAGTCAGGTGTTTCATAATGGCTGAGATGCAGGTCTCTGTCGCAGGCAGTTGTTCAGAAGCTGGATCCAGGAGTAATGCATGAGCCAACACCACGTTAGAGGTTTAACACGTGTTTATTTTGCCGTTCAATGCATCACTCCATAACAGTCAGGAAATGCGGATCTTTTATACCCTAAATGATGTCAGATATCGCGTGATTATCAGCAGGATGCGAGATTTGTCAGAGGAGTACGGAAGCATTTGATATCTATGTAAAACAAGATAGACGTTGCCATGGTGACACGTAATCCGGTCTCCATTCGGCCTTCATAGGTCTCAACATAAAGAAAATGGGAATAACATAATAAAACACTACTTATACGTTTTTTTTTGTCCCGAATAGTATTTTTGGTCAATCATAAATTAATCTGAGTTTGAGTTCTGAGCTATTATTAAGAAGTTTTTCACAGTTTTAATTGTCTCAAAGCACATTATGTAAATCTATAAAAGAATTATCACTTTTTATTCATTTGAGTGTCTGGTTATTGGTGTTCATTAATTTTCTATGATTATAACAAGAAAGTATTAATATAAATATTACAAATAGTCAAACAAATATCAGGATTTCTTAGCTTAAAAGTTTCTTAACCTTTGACACAGATTTTAGCTACAATCTCACCCTGTCCTTGGTCTGACAGAGACTTGGAAACGTGGCAGTTTACCGGAATTAGGATTTACGTGAGGATCAGAATATCTTGTATCAAAATCTTCAACACACATACGCAGAGAAAAATAAGTCAAAACAACTTCTAGATAGTTACGCATCTGTATCTCTTATGGAGACACAAGTATGAAACAATTCAACGGCCTTCAGCCTTGGTCTGGTTGTGCTGCGTTGGCGCAGGTTAAAATATAATAAGCTTTTAATATTAATATTAGAAATAGGATTTAAGTTATTGTAAATAAGTTATTATGAATAATCTAACACAAATCCCGTATTTACTGTAAATCAACTTACTGAAGCAGTCAAGATAAAACTGTACTAATTAAGCCAAGTACTATTCCAAAGATTTTCCATTCCAGCTACAATACAACTGTGTTAAATACTAAACTGATAAAACTTGTGTTAACATTTTGGTGAATAATGATTAGTAATGCGTATACAGTATGAACATTTTACAAACATGTCAGTTCAACTTTGTATTTCAGTTGAAGAAAAATAGGTTCAAAACAAGTCTAAATCACAAAGTAGTGGTAGTTTGCTTTTATTTACTCAATAAAAAAAGCATCAAGGCATTGTTTGATTGTAATGGCTTATGGATCGAATGATTCCATAACAACTGATCTACAAACAATCTTCAAATCTTTTCATAGAATAAAATTCAATTTAAAACTCCACGTAAAAGGCAGTTGTCGCAATGATGTGTGCAAAAAAAAATACAGAAAATATTTTGCAAGACATTTTCTAGAGTTTAGATTACATTTTGTCCCCATATGTTTCTTACTTTTGTTGATCAAGTGTTATTTACAGGAACTAAGCGTTTTGTTTTAAAATAGCGAGAACACAAATAACTAACAATAGAATTTTCAAAAAATGACTTCATAAACTTCAAGACCTTGATAAACAGTTAAGCTCAATAAACCATAAGTAAACAGTCAATATTGTGTCAAGAGGGCCGAAAGTGTGCTGTTATTTCTTCATTTGGCACATAACTACAGATACACACGTAATGAGGGTTTTTATCACACTACATTATAGCTTTTTTATATATTTCCCGCGAGAGCCTCCACAACTTTATCTACGACACTCGAGTCCAGATACGCGATTATTCCTCCTCTATTCGCCCATTTCTCCACTCCCTGGCTTTCGCCGTGAGGCTGATTGTAGGTCAGTTCTGTCCACACACCCTTATTTCCAGCGGCGTGAGTGTGCAAACACTCGCTCAGGTCAGAGACTCCGCCCCCTAGCGCCCGGAGCACCGCGTGTGGCGCACACGAATCCCATTTGAATGTGCTTCCCTCAGACAGAACGTAGACGTCAGCCAGGCCCAGCACGACGCAGAGCATCTTGTAGCCCGCGCCGGACGCGTACATCAGTGAAGCGTCGGGAAGCAGCGCCAGCGCTTTCTTTACATTTGGCCTCTCGCTGGAGCTCAGAACAACAGATAATGGATCTTTCATCCGTGGCGCGGGCTGGAGTGAACACACCTTCACGTGTCCATGAGAAACTCCCCACACGCGCTGGCCTTTCCACCTGAAACCACCACAACACACACATACAAATGTTTTACGTTAATAAATGCCAAGTTATTCTGGAGTAATGTGTAGTTAGCATGTTTTATAAATGTTCTTAGTATACAGTATAGTGTCTCCTCGCTTGCTCACCCTTTCCCCTCAGTGTCCCTGCAGTGAAACGGCTGGTTTATCACACCCATGACTGGTTGTCCTGACGACCGCAGATAAACTCCGATCAGAACCAGAGCACAGGGCAGCCCACTGGACCAGAAGCTTTTTACCATCTCCTCATCCTCCTTCCCCTCGATGTACTGGCTCGTGCCGTCTGCCAGAGTAGATCAGATTGTTCACAAACAAGTTCTACTTCATTTCTGCTGAAACATCTTTTTTCATATTCTGTTTCTCGTCCAGTGTGATTGACTGGGGACAGTTAACCGGGTCTGTGGAACTCTCTTTCTGTACATACAGCATGTTTTCCAAAGAATGAGAAGTATGACACAAAACTAAATTTTGATAAAAAATAGGAACCTCTTCCAATGTTTATTCACTGTATGGCATTTTTGAGGTCTCCGTCTTAAAACAGATACGTAGGTTTCATCTTCATCGATCCCTTTTCTTCACCATCCCATTTTTCTATCTCCAATCCTCTTTACCCTTAGTTTCTTCCTAAGTATTACTGTTATTATATGGAAGGATAATCAAATGTGAAACTTCGCTTCAACAATAAACACACACTGTACGATACACTGTACAATTACGATACATGAGCAGGCTTACCAATGGGATCGATCCAGATGGCCACATCTGCCGGGCTGAGGGAAAGCTGCAGGGTTTCGACTGTCTGGTCTCGAAGGTGGAGGTCCTGGTGGATCGCTCTGGCCAGAAGGGACGCGGCTGTTCTGTCCCCGTCTAGAACTTTCGCCAGCAGAGCGGTGGTGTCCTCTTCTAGACCACACACTTCCACTGTCACACTCTCTCCTGAAACAGTGTGTGTTTTATATACTTTTAATACACCTGTGCTAACTTTCTCAAACTGTCTATGGAATCACGTTAGCACTGATGAAAACAAATACAGGCGACTCCTGTTAATTGGGACACGACCATTTTGCCTCAATAAAGCGGTACAACTTTGCGTTGTGGGGGGCCTGCATTATACATTTTTAAATATTGAATGAACCTTCTAGAATGATCCAGGTTGATAATCTGTAATAAAATAGAACCAATAAATATGACATCACAGTTCATACAAAATTGTGATTAAAATGAGACCACTGGCAAAACCAGTGATTTGCAAAGCCCACATTTTAAATATATTCAAAATATATCACCTGCATTACATGCAAATCAGGATAAAAGCTGCACGTAATTACATTTTTTTATTTCACAACTCCAGAAATCTCACATGCACTGGTGTGAACTTACCAAGTCCATTCTCAAATTTATTTGACTCCTCTCCATGAATAAATCCATTCAGCTCAGGAAACTTAAAGAAGAAATACAAGAACAAAAATCAAGCACAACCAGATTCCATTGATATTTGATTAAATCTGAATTTCACCTTTGCACAAATGTCGTGACGAATCATTTCCTGTATCACAACATCAGCGAGCGTCTTGAAGTCTTGAACAAACTTCTTGTTTTTGTCAGCGCCGGTCTTTTCCTGCACCAGCAACTCAAAGAGCGGTGCTTCCTGTCGGCAGACTCTGGCCACGTTGGCGGCTTTTTCAGACACGCTGAGAATCAGCTGCAGTAGGTCAGCCATACCTGAGGCCTGCCAGTCACTGCCAGCAGAAGAACACTGGCTGATCAGGAAAGAGGTCACTGCAAAAATAGTAGCAGCCTGGGAATCAAAATCCTTCATTAATTGGGACAGAAACATAATGACAAAAGTAGAGCAACGAAGGACACAGGAAACATGAAATCAGATGTGTGTTTACAAAACAAATCACAGACAGACAAGGAAAAGACAAAAGAATAGCCTTTTCATCACACACACACACAGAGTTCTAGATCTTTCAAATACTGTATATAAAATCAAATAATTACGATATACAAAAATATGACTGAAAGACAACACTTTCTTCTTTTTGCAAACCGTTTTACGTGGTACTTATGTAAGCAAAGTCAAAATACGAAACGAATAAATGTGTAAATAGACGTGTAACTAGACGATCTGAAGTCGGAGTCTGCACAACTGTACTCTGTGCGAGCAGGCATTTATCCATCACGTATCTCTTAGTCGATTCTAAAAAATGTGGTTGTTCGGATAATTTAAATAAATTATAATTGAAACACTGATGTTTCAGAAATGGTGAAGGTTAAAGAGCAACATCTGCACAAATACAAAAGTGGGGACAACTGTGGGGAACTCTGATCGAAACATCTGCAACACAACTTCATACACCGCCGCCAGATCTATACACAGCACACAATGGTACAATTCAACATACAGAATACAAACTATAACGGATCATTTGGATTACCGTCTATTCGAGTCGAGCGTTTGATGAATGTTGATCTGAGTGTTCCTGTGTGCTGCCGCAATGTTTTTCTCTCACATACACATACTCACACTATCCCCCGCCAATGACGTCAGAGCGTTTCAATGCACGCGTGCGTTTCCTGTCTTCGTTGCTCTAGTTTAAGGGGCGTGGCTTGTTTAACCAACATCGCCCCCTAGAGCTGGGGATTTGAACTCATACGCGTTTTTTTGTTATCCATATTTTGCCATGTGTTATAGCTACAGTTGCTATTGTTTTTTGCTATTTTTCTACAAAATGGTTATGACGGGCACGACCCGTGTGTCCTTGCGTCTGTGTCCCTCCAAAACGGAACATGTTCCCATACCGGGAGTCGAACCCGGGCCGCCTGGGTGAAAACCAGGAATCCTAACCGCTAGACCATATGGGACATTGTGGCAGTACACTTTAAAATGGCTAGATAACATAGAAGATCAAATCTATCCATCAATTTTCTACAACTTACTCTGGGTCATGGGGAGCTGGCGGCTTTCTCAGCAACTAAGGCGGGATACAGACTCTGGGATTTCATTTTAGGTGTCAGCTATGTCAAAAACGCTACACTGAACAAACGTAGTTTTTAAGATGAAAAAATAATTAAATGTGCAGTTTTTGTCACAAATTAAACGTGATCTGTATGTTATGCGCTAGTTGATCGGAATTATTTTACAGAAAATATATTTTCTGTACTTTTATGGTGTTGACTGACGTCACTTCCTAAATCACCAGGAAGTGTTTACACCAACAGACTAGAAATTAGCTTAGCATTGTTGCTAAAAATTGTTTTGTCGTCATCTTTCACAAGATTTTATTATACTGGGCTTATTTAATGATAGGAACGAGTAACGATCGTATATTTGTTCGATGTCAAGGGTTAGTTCTGAAATTGCGCATGTAGCGTTTAAATATAACACGGAGAACCGCATTTGACACAATAGCTTTCGATTTCAATCTAAATAGAACCCTCGAAGTTACAATACCAACCTAAAAAGTCTTCGTCTGCAGCTTACTGTCGCCTATTCGTTTAACATTTAAATAAGAAACACGATATTTGAAAATAACATATTTGACTAGTTTAGCTTGTTTAATGCTCAGTAGGCTTTCTGTGATTTGAACAGATCTGGGGTCATGGAGAAAGGTATTTTTTATTATGGAGAAAGGGGTAATGTGTGTGTGTTGTGTATATGTATATATGAGTGTTTGTTGTATTGTAGATGTAAAGGAGGTTATGGCAGTGACATCTATCGGACCAGGGGTTTCACAGAACAGATCGGAGGATGATGTGTCCAGCGCTGTGAAGAGAACTGCTGCTCAAGCCTTCGGTGGAGCCGGAATGATCCCCAAACGTAGAAGCTCCTCCAGGTGAAAGTGTTCCTTATGCGTCTGCGACTGCGTCTTTGTGCTACGCTATATCGGCACTGTTAACGCTGAATTTGAAATTTCAGATCAATAAAGAGAAAGAAGTTTGATGATGAACTGGTTGAAAGCAGCCTTGCCAAATCTACGAGTCGGGTGAAAGGTCAGCCAGTGATTGAACCAATCCGATGCCCTGACCTCGTCTCCAGTGACAAGAAGAGGGTAAAGCAAAACCCGTCCCTTGAAATACGTAATTGTCCCGTATTTGAGAAAGAAATTGCGCAATTTGTCCCATATTTTTCATCATGTCATGACGTTCCTTACGCATTTAATGAGGATGCTGCTTTCCTATTTTTGATTGGCTAACACTCTGACGCCATGTATTTGTACATTTGCATTATTACATTTGCGACGCTAGGTATTTGTAAAGTTACATTTTTAACTTTGCTTCCACCGGCTGCGATTCAGAGCGTGAGCGTAAGTGGCTGCAAAAGTACCGGAGAGCGTGGGAAGAAGCAAACGCTTGGCTGTAGAGTGTTTTATTTGTATTTAAATATTTAAATATGTATTTAATATGTGTGTATTTGACATTAAATTAAAAACACCATGTCAACAACTGAAATCACAGTGAAATGAATGGCTAAAATCAAACTATCTCATTTCGAGGGATTTTCTCAGACTGTCACAAATAGTAATTTGTAACAATTCTGCAAAAACAATGTACCATAAGTGGATCACAATCCAGTGTAATATTAGGATTCGCTTGTTAAGGTTAAGTCAGACAGACACATAAGCATTAATGTAAACAACAATATTAAAAAATATTATAAACAACACAATGCCAATGAGTAAAAAAAATTAACCAGTAAATTATTAGAATTCAAATTCAAATATAGAATTTAAATAAAAAGTCACTATTTTATGTATGTGGTATGTCCATGTTTAGATAGTTGTTGAAATGCAATTATCCTTAAATAAGTCTATTGACTGACTGCATTTCAATTAGATACAGCTTATTTTAAATGTATAGGTGTTCAAACTTCCCTGAAAACATTTTAACGTTAACCCCTGCCTCATAAAATTAAGTCGTCGTTGTCCCGCCCACATAGCCCCTCCCCTGCGTCCCTTATTTTTAGGTATCAAAAGTGGTAACCCTAATCAAGGGTTTTATTGTGTATCATTTTTACTGGGAATTTAATTTTGGGAATCAACATTTGTCCGTATGACGACACTCGTGGCCTGAGACTTTTATGACCTGAGCCTAATGCAATTTGTACTTCTTCTCTATAATTGTATTTTTAGAAATATTAGTCTTGACATGATGTTCACAGAATTGACAGAAAAGACACCATAAAGAAGTTCACCACAATTGGAATTGTTGGAATCTATTGATATTGTCATTTTAATAGACCTGATAAATAATGGGCTGTGATCATTAAATAAGTAATGTTATTTTATAAAAGTCTCATCCTCAACTCCTCTCATTTTATAATCCCAGCAATCAATCACATCAACTGAGACCTGACTAGCTCTTATTTTTAAATTTGGTCTTATGTTTGTGGAAACATTATGATTTTTTTTATAATTGCTACTACCTTTTCCCTATTTCTGAACCGTAGGGATTCAAGTCTTCTAGCTCCCTGACTCCTCCGCTCACCATGGTGATCGCTCCTTCATCATTGTCCAAACGCATAAAGAAAAACAAGCAGCCCTTACAGATCACCAAAGACCTGGGCCGCTGGAAGCCCACAGATGACCTGCTGCTCATCAACGCCGTCTTACAGGTCAGCCACCAGTCCAATGCTTGCCTTACTTATGTGCTGCTCTGCTTACATGTGTTCATGTATAGACCACAGATCTCACGTCAGTTCATCTCGGGGTGAAGTTCAGCTGCCGCTTTACCCTGCGGGAGATACAGGAGCGCTGGTACGCTCTGCTCTACGACCCTGTCATATCTAAGTGAGTGTCTGAAAGCGCATTTTCTGATGAGAGCCAGAGCCAAATTAATCCTTTTTTTTACACCCAAATGTCACAATATTTGATTTTTTTTTCTTTAAAAGTGTGTAAATAGAAAAGCACGACTTTTACATATACAATTACAAAATGTACATGCAGTTACAATACACAATATACAGTATACAAATTGAGTTAAAAATGTTCAATATTCAAAAGCATTTAAAATAATTCTCTTTGTAACACTTAACATGTAAAAAAACAGTTTTACAATCTGGAAGTACAAACAGTTACAATCTGTATGTCATTATGTGATCTGGGAGACATTCTCAAGTTGGCCAAAAGCTTTTAACTTTAAAAGACATTTCTGCATTTTACGTACAGTTTTACCCAAATAAGTTGCACTGCTTTACACTTTTCTTTATACTAACAAACAAGCTCATACTTACCCTTGACCTTTAGGACTAGGCGGTTGCCTGGGGCCCCAGGTTTTTGAGGGCCCCATAAAACTTAACATACACTAATGGTTAATACAGTTATTATTACTTATTTTGCGCATATTAATTATGTTTTTGATTAAACTGTATTTGCTAAACTACCAGCAAAATGATTATCGCAT
>SOMO01000026.1:1433864-1457173 GCA_028128575.1 Paedocypris carbunculus | reverse complement strand
TACAAACATGTACACCACTGATTGGCCTGGATTGTTCTATCAAATTACTTCGTCTGCTTGTTATAAGACTTTTTATTTGTATCTTTCAGATTGGCGTGGCAGGCCATGAGGCAGCTGCATCCCGAGGCCATTGCTGCTATTCAGAGTAAAGCGCTCTTCAGCCAGTCAGAAGAAGCCCTGATGTCCAAGATAATTTCAGTGAGATCACAATCTGTTGCTACACTCACACATTCAGTGTTTATCACATTGATGAAGACAAAGCAGAACATTTACACATGCTAAGATATTGTTGCCTATAATACACATACAAATAACTTGGGCAACACACTGACCCCCACATGCTCACCAGGGGTCACAACTTCAACACTGCTCTGGGTTTGTGTGTGTAACTTCACTGGATAGTTAAGTGCAGAGTACAATTTCAATATGGTCCCTAGTGGCCATATTGACTAACTTTCTTAAAACCGTAGCAAATACAGTAGTAAATAAGGGAGCATTGTGCATTGAAACCAAATTGATCTCACCTCGGTCGTGCTGTTTTTACTGTTGTTCTACTGAGCTTTCTACTGTCTGTCTGTGTGTGAGCAGAGCAGTCAGCCCAAGCTGGAGGTCTTCCAGGATTTGCTGAACAAGCATCCAGATGTGTTTTACCCGTCCCGCACAGCTAAGAGTCTGCTGGTGCACTGGCAGCTGCTGAAGCAGTACTATCTACTGGAGGACCAGAGCGGTTAGTGGCGCTCTCTTGTTGCACTCACGTTCTCCTTGCTCTCATTCTAACGCGTCTTATTTCTCTTTAGTTCAACCCTTGCCCAAAGGAGACCAAGTGTTGAATTTCTCCGATGCCGAGCAAGTGGTGGATGATGCCAAACTCAAGTAAACGTTTAAAATCTGCATTCTGCCAAAAACGTTTTTTTTTTCCTCTTGACCTCTACATAATTTAAATTCTATGGATAGTGTTTGTGACAGACTTGTTGTTATGAAAGTGTAAGTAATGGAAAGAAATCCCAGCTTTGTTTAATACATAATTAGATTATCTCATCTGTAAATTAACCCTTTTCAAATTTGATTACCTGTGCTATTGTTTCTTCAGGGACAGCAGAGATGAAGTTCTGGAGCATGGTCAGTTACTGCACTCTATTATGTGTTTTTTTAATAAAAGCATGCAATGATTAGTGTTTATAAATCTCACAATTACTCCAAGATGTGTAAGAAAACAATGTTTTCGCAAGCATGTTGAAATGTTTTGTACTGTTGGTTGTAGAGCTGATGATTGCAGACAGACATCAGAAGCGAGAGATCCGGCAGCTGGAGCAGGAACTTCCTCGCTGGCAGGTTCTGGTGGACAGTATCACAGGTCAGTGTCATGTATCTCGTCGGTGTGGTCTGTAAGTGTTCACCGCAGTCGCTGATAGATTTAGTATCTGCGTTTCAGGCATGAATTCACCAGACTTTGATAATCAGACACTGGCAGCCTTGCGGGGACGAATGGTTCGTTATTTGATGAGATCCAGAGAGGTTCGTGCTCTTCCATGCCTTCAGAAGAACACCTTATATAGGACTTTTATTTTACTTTTATTCAACATTGAAGTGAATTCTGGTTTAATGGCCAGTGCTATGATGTTGTGTTGTGTTGTGTTATAGATTACATTAGGCCGAGCTACTAAAGACAAACAAATAGATGTGGATCTGTCTCTGGAAGGACCAGCATGGAAGATCTCAAGAAAACAAGGTTTGTTTCTTTTGGTTTTCCCACAAATAGGTGTTGTTACTTTATATTTTGCTCTTAAAGAAACACTTGGTCTTCTATTTCTTTAAGGTCTACAACACACACACACACACACACACACACACACACACACACACACACACACACACACACACACACACACACACACAAGTAAACAGACCCGTACAGAGTATACAAACATATTCTATCTGTGTTTTCGTGAAACCTGTTCATTTCAGAATCGACATTTGAATTTTTAAACTCAAATTAAAAGAAAGATTTAAATAACAAATATCTTCAGTCACTAAAACGTCTTGAATTCAAGTGCTAGAGAATACATCTGAAATCAAATGGTGTGACTCCCTAAATGTGCACATCCTGAACTGTGTGGTCTAACCGTACATGGAATTGACTAATGCTTTTATCAGACTTGAACCTAATATCTCTGGTGTGGCTAGATAGCATGAGTGAAGATGACTTTTGTCTTGTTTTCTCAGGAATCATCAAACTAAAGAATAATGGAGATTTCTTTATTGCTAACGAAGGCCGGAGACCCATTTACATTGATGGACGACCGGTTTTATCTGGAAACAAGTGGAAACTTAACAACAATTCAGTGATGGAGGTATAAACACACATTCTATCGATTTGCGATGATTCTTTGGTTAGTTTAGCAACTTTTTGTTTCAGTTTTTTCCCCTTATTTTCCATTTTATTTTCTGATGGAGCTCATAGAAAACTGATCACAGTGACGCACACAGATGATATGATTAGTTCCAGTCCTCAATCACCTAAAACTGACATTTGACAAGAACGTGAATGCTAATCACATGCTAATCACAGCGTGATTGGCTCTAATTGAATTTATTTAATTGAATCAAAGCAAATTAGTTTTTGCCTTTTGCCTCCCAAGCGTTTTTCAAAAAACATTTTGAAATTCAACATCATCAAATTACTATTTTTAAAATGTGAAAAAAAATTTGGGAAAAGTTTGGAAACCGCCACAGTTTCCGTACTTTATTGTAATTTATCGGACACTTTTATCCAAAGAAACTTTTACATTACAATTTTTACAATTCAACAACTTTCTGCTTTCCCTGGGAATCGAAACACTGATCTGATGTTTTAAACACCAACTCTCTACGGGGATACTGAACTACTGAGAAAGCCATTCGTTCCATACTGGAATATCTGATAAGGCAATAAAATCTCCCCAGTGTTTTGTTCATTGCCATGAAAGATGCTGCCAGTTAAATTTTCTGTGTCTTTTTTTTCTGTTTGCTTCAGATTGCTGGTCTACGCTTTGTGTTCCTGATCAATCAGGAGTTGATCTCTCTCATAAAAGCCGAAGCTGCCAAGATGAACCAGCCCTGAAGCTGAAGATGCAGACACAGACACAGTGAACATGTTATTTAAGAAAGACCTGAGTAGTCGTCAACTCTTTTCAGCTCTTTTTGTATTGGTGAAACACGTCTTTGGTCGACTTGTACATTAAGATTGTTTTTAATAAAATCATAATTTAGAACTGTCAAATGAACACTGTGTCCGGTGATGATTTTTAAGCATTACCTTTTTAAAGATGATCTTCATGAAAAGAAGCTGAATGTATCTAATAAGGTTTATTAGTATCACTGTTATCTTAATAATATAACCTCCAATCTTCTTTATCCCATATCAGATAGCATTTATAATGTGGCTGTAAATTGTGGTTCCATCTGTAGAGCTTCTGTGTGTGTGTACGTGTGTGTGTGTGTGTGTGTGTGTGTGTGTGTGTGTGTGTTGTTAAAACATTAAGTGAAACGATTTTACAAAACAACGTCTCACTTCCATTGGATTGTCTCTACTCAAAGTAGAAATTAATATTGAAATGTGAAAAAATAACAAGGGCATCGTTAAAGAAGTCTGCAAATAAAAGTGGCAAGGAAACCCATTTTATTTTACCCATAAAAATTATGAATGAAACAATAAAATGTCGTCCTTGCTTTTATCATTTTGATTACAATGATATATACGGAACAGTTTAACATCTAAAAAGGTTTAATATTATTTAGAGAATTTTTTTTCAAATGGGCTTCTTTTCTGTATGAATACTTCACAAGCAAATATTTAAAGTATTAACGAAATACTTCGTTATGCTGAGCAATAATAGGTTGTACTTGTGACGACACAGGCCGCGCGACACGTCACACTCGCGCGTCTCGCGTCACCCACCCCTGCCGTCAGGAAGAGTCAGATGCAGGTCGAGCATTTGCGGTCTTTTCTTTTTCATCTTATTTTTCTTCTTCGAGATCCACAATTTAATTACAACAAGGTAAGAATCTCATCAGAAATTCAAGTAATCCTTCAGGGGTTTGGTTTCTTGCCAAGTTTAAACTTGACTTTTAAACGCACGCCGGAGGACAACTTGTTTGCCACGCTGATGTGATGGTTGAATTTATTTTAATACATTTTTTATTTTAAATTCAAAAGAGAGAGTAAGAAATTGTTTAGGGACCTTTCCAGTCGTAATGCTTATAATTCCGTTTCATTGCCTTCCCCGTTAAAATACTTGCCATTTTGTTGTTATTGTAGACTTTTTTTTAATTAATTGCAGTAAAGAAGTAAACTTTTAGAATGTGTGATGAGACTGTTTGTAAAATATAAAACACTCGTCATCAATGAACCGAGTGATGTAGCTAAAGTTAGATGATAGATGAGCTTTTTACTTAAACCTAAACCAACACACAACAACACAGGCCTGCCAAATGTCACACGCACGCAATGTCTTTAATTTGACGCTTCCGCCGTCAGTTATTGTATTACTGTAGAAAATACTTTATAGTTTAACTTCAAAACGCCAGTGATTCACTGTGAGTAAACAATTTGGCCAATCCTCCAGGAATATTGAAGAAGTTTTACTGTACGTTAGTGGCCGATTTTGCTAACGAATTATTCATGGTGGTTTAGCACTTTGTCAAGAAATGTCACTAAATTTTGTGCAGGCACTTTTATCATCCTAACCATAAACTGAAATGTGGATCTATCTTTAAATGCAGAAATTAGTTGATGAGTTGCGTCTGTATAAAAACAAAACGTATATTTAAACAGCATCTTGTGAAGACATCGATTCATACTGATTTTCAATAGCATCAATATTTCTCATGACAGAGAGAAAATATTTAACTCCTCAATAATTCTATAGGTTAATGTTTCAGCGCCAGACTCCAGTCAATCATCTGGTGGATCCTTTAGCGTCCGCACTGAACTTGTTTCCAGTCCTTATAACAAATATTTATTTGTGTTTTTTTGTATTGTAGACACCTTGTGTAAACCAAGTTCTTTTTCAGCCAAGTGGCTTTCTGCTAACTTGCCTTTTTATTTTTTCTTATCATGTGCAAATACACGTTTATGATAGTCATAAACAGTAGTTGGAGATGTGCGGGTCAATGATAAGGCACTAATGCACTGCAGACGGTCTGTTCTGAGATCTTCAGAGAGTAAAACTGAGCTTTAACGAGAAGAAACCGAGACAAGAGGTTAGGTGTGGTCAGACACACACACACACACACACACACACACACACACACACACACACACACACACACACGGTGGTCAGTTCAGGTTCTTGTTACACTCAAAGATCCCCAGTTAACCCAAGTTGATGGTCCAGGATTCAAACCTGTGACAGTTCGCTTGCAAGTCCAAATCTTTAACCATTAAGCGGCATGCAGTGCTGTGCAGTGTTTGCTGTCCTGTCATTGGCGAGTTGGAGAGGAGGGTGGCGGATTCAGTCATAACCCAGCTGTTCAACTTGTGTTCTAAAAGATAAGCGTTAAGCGGGTAACACATACTCACGTAGTACAGATAGGAATACAGACATATCTGTAGTTTAAATCAGAGAACTTTGCAAAGCATCACCAGCGTGGTGTTTATTCTAGAGCAGAAGTGCACGAGTGATGACTTTATTTGGTATTTGTTTTCTTCATCCAGATTCTTCCTTCGCTGTGAGTGTGTGTTGAACCCGGAAACCCAACACGAGGAACTCGTCTTCTGCATCATCGTCCAATGAAGTGAATTGATTCTTTGCGAATGTGATTTGTGTGTGTTTTGTTCACATTTGCATCTATTGTTCAAGTAAGCATATTGTTTTGTGTGTGTTTGCGCGTGCGTGTGTATGATTGATACCACACTAGGAAATGTGTCATTGTCTTGCTCAAGGACAGTTGCAGAACCAGGTGCCAGTTCAAACTCCCTACTGAAATAGGGAGCACAGTTTGAACATAATAATATGGAGAATAATATAATATCATCTCACAAGAACCCTGCAAGGGCACCACTGTTGTCTTTGAGCTGGATCTGCCATATTTGTTAGGCTGGGTCTCAATATAAGCTTTCATTTTTTCAGTTGACATGTGAAGTACAAATTTATTTTGGAGAACTAAAAAACTTCCAATTTAGAATATGCACTATTTCATCTTTAAAATCCAAACCTCATTTGTTTTTTCAATTTTGTTTTTGAATTGAAACCTGTTTAAAATGTAATGTTAATTACACATATCAGACCAAATCTGATCAAAGTGTTGGAGACCTTTATTAAGTATTTTTAGCATTGCAGTTCACTGTTTACATGACTGTTAATTAATAAGACACATTTATTAGAGTCAAAAACACAGTCTGTTAATAATTCATGTTCAGCAGTATTAAATTACTAAAATCATATATATTGAGATTGATTTCTTCTCTTTTATATTCGAGCTTGGTACTATTGAAATGCATGAAAGAAACGTTGTTGTTGTTTTAGGTGTTTTCTCTTGTCTGCTAGTTTGATGTGATCACTGAAGCTGATAAGAAGAACTTTCACTGTCATGTCATTGTACTTTGGCAGAACGTGTTGTGTTTTGTGTTATCAGGACAATGCGGCATCTCGGTTATTGTCAATGTCTCGGTCGAGTCGTCCTCAGGAGCCACAGGTAAAACTGCAATTTTGCTTTTTACTTTACTTTTGCTTCTTTGATCTAGCGTGGAATGATACAATGTTGCTTGGTGTCAAAAATTTGGAACAAATAAGTTGTTTTTCTGAGCCTGAAAGGAAATAGATACTGAAAATGTAAGGGTAGAATAACTGATACTCAAACACTATGTTGGAGTTTTTCAGCTCTGGAAAATGAAAAATTATCGTAGTTTATTCCTATAGTGTGTGTTCTGTCTCAGAAGAACAACAGGTTTTCAAACGTCCAGACTGAAGAAAAACTCACTTGGAACTCACTGAAGAAAGAAATGCTTTTTGGGTCACAATTCTTTCTGTACTGAATACAGAAATTGTTGTGTACTGTACCTTTCTGTGTTTGAATTATACCCTGTGTTTAGTTATGTGTTTCCGTTTAAACAATCTTGATGTTTCCATAAATCTACAGCTTTAGGAATCTTATCCAAATACATTTCGCCGCAAAGTCATTTTTTTGAGTATTAGTTTGTTTTATGTGACAATCCATCTTTGTTTGACACTATGATTGCCATCTTACTATGGTTTAAAAACAAAAAGTTATGATGTCAGCATGTGTAAATGTTTCTGTTGTATCACACATGAAGTTACACATTAAAACGCATCCATCCATCATTCAAACTTAATTTTTTTTTTTTTTACACTTTTTTTTTTCCATTGTGCATCACAAATAGCTATGACCCAGATAATGCTGTTTTTTGTCAGCAGCTGTTTTTTTAATCTGCTTTTTAACCCTTCACTGTCAGTACTAAGAGCGTCACCCCTTCAGTGTCGATATGGGGTGGACATCTCTCAGCCCGCTGGAGGAGCACGGCCAGCCATGGAAAACAAGAGCACAGTGGCAGGAGTGCGAAGATGAAGTTTGCACTGGGTGGGCTGCTGGTGGGCACCGGAGCTGTCGTAGCCTATAAGCTCTTCCAAGGCGAGGTGAGAAGCTCAGCACTCACAATCAAAATGGATTTTATAATAATGCGAATGGAAGTTAGAATGCTGTTTATTCAGGTTTTTTTTGCTGGTGAGACAAACTAGGGGTCAGGAGGGGTCAATGTTCAGGCTTGAGTATATCCTGAACTAATGTTGGTCAAAATATCAAATAAAAAAAATGTACTTGTCAACAAAATCAACATTTACTTAAGTTCATTTTTATCTGCAAATAAAACTAATGCTATCACCGTAGATGGACACAACGTATAAACAGTATAAGCAGCAAACCCTACAGCAACAAATAACTGGCAGATATTTCCAGACCGTTTCGATGTAAATGCTACTCCTTTGATCTCAGGTGGAGTGGGCAGCTACACAGACCCCAGCTCTTCCCATTTACACTCTAGAAGAAGTCACAAAGCATCGTTCCATTCACAGTGGTGTGTGGGTCACGTATCAAGGAGAAGTGTACGACATCACGGAATTCGTGGCCATGCATCCTGGAGGCGATAAGATTCTCCTGGCTGCAGGTGGTGCGTTGGAACCTTTTTGGGCCTTATATGCAGTACACAAACAAGAGCATGTTCTGGAGCTGCTGTCGGAGTATAAAATCGGAGTGCTTAATCCAGAGAGTGTCCAGAAGCAACAGAACGCCCCCTCCTCAGATCCATATTCCGCCGAGCCGACACGCCACCCTGCCCTCCAGATTAACAGTCTGAAACCGTTTAACGCCGAGCCGCCCGCGTCCCTGCTCTCCGACAGCTACATCACTCCATCTGCCTTGTTCTTTAAGCGTAATCATCTTCCGGTGCCGGTAGTGGACCCTGAAAAGTACATGTTGGAAGTAGAGGGTCTTCCCGGTGGGGTGGTGGCACTTTCACTGAGTGAGCTGAAGTCTCGCTTTCCCAAGCACACGATAACGGCAACGCTTCAGTGTGCTGGAAACCGTCGGTCTGAGATGAACAAAATCAAACAGGTCAAAGGACTCAATTGGGGGATCGGCGCAATAAGCAACGCTACGTGGTCTGGCGCACGTTTGCGAGATGTTCTTCTGCACTGTGGCTTTGGCCCAGATGTGGCAGCGAAGGCACGACACGTGCAATTTGAAGGCTTGGACCAAGACGTGACGGGAACGGCGTACGGTGCGTCTATTCCACTCAACAAAGCCGTGAGTGATGAAGGTGATGTCCTTCTGGCGTACGAGATGAACGGCGAGGAACTTCCACTGGACCACGGCTATCCAGTTCGAGTCATTGCACCGGGTATTGTTGGCGCACGTAATGTCAAATGGCTGAGAAAAATTGTCATCAGCGAGGAAGAAAGCACGAGTCACTGGCAGCAGAAAGACTACAAAGGCTTTTCTCCCAGTACTGACTGGGACACTGTGGACTTCGGATCTGCTCCGGCCATCCAGGAGCTCCCTGTACAATCGGCCATCACTCATCCGGCTGAGGGAGCAACACTGGACCGCGGCATCGGCGAGGTGACTGTAAAAGGCTACACTTGGAGTGGCGGTGGAAGGGAAGTGGTTCGAGTCGACGTCTCCGTAGATGGTGGGAGCACGTGGCACGTGGCCAAACTTTGCTCCAGCAATAATGGAGACCCATCACCGCCATCTTCTCCTGGACGAGCCTGGGCCTGGAAGCTCTGGGAGATCGACCTTCCCCTGCCTGATGATGCCCAGGAGCTGGAGATTGTGTGTAAAGCAGTGGACAACAGTTACAACCAGCAGCCGGACTCCGTTGCTCCAATATGGAATCTGCGTGGAGTTCTAAGTAATGCGTGGCATCGGGTCAAGGTTCGAGTGACAGATGAGAAAGATGAGTAACTGTAGAAGTGAGGACTGGGCACTTCTGCTATAAGACCATTTCAAATGATTGCAGGAAAAGAAAATTCTGCAGATTGTTTAGGTTTTTCCACAGATAATTTGGATTTTTCCAAATTTAGATTCTTTTTTTCCATAGATTATATGTATTTATGGATTTCTTTTTCAGATTTAAGTTTAGATTTGTTTAAGGCGCTTATCATACAAATAACTCAAAACAAAATAAATTATTTGGGCTCAAATAAGTGACATTCACATGTAAAAAAAAAAAAAGAAATATATATAATATAAAACTTACGTGTACATAAATATACACAGTTGCGCAAATATTCCATACACAGTATGAATGTTTAATTTTTTTTGTTTTTTTTTTCCACTTTTATTTTACAAATAAATAGTTTTATTTGGTGTTTTTGTTCTAGAACAGATCTGGACATTTTTACCTCCAGACACCTCCTCTTAGATAAAACCCCTCCCACTTCATATTATTCATATTTCCGATTTGGTTTAATGTTCTTTTTTTTTTTTTTTTTTGCTTGAATAAATACATTTCAGTGCGAAGCTTGATAATGAGCACCCAACAAACATGTAATTTAAACTATCAAAAACTTTTTGCAGATTTTTAAGATGCATGTAAATTGCTTTATTTCCTGAATTGTTCTGGTTTACCACTAAATTGTGTTTGGAAAATTATGGATTTCTTGTCAATAATTCTCCATAAACTTCACTTCTTCTCTCACTGATTCTCAATATTGGGAATTCTTGCCAGTTAGATGCTTGTCCGTTTCTTCAGATTGATGCTCTCTGTCTCAATGCCGAAATAACCATGTGAGAGGACTGATGTTTTTTTTAATTCTCAAGCCGTGGGTTAATTTATTGACCCTCTTCTACATCAAGCAGTTTCTGAAGAGCCACTGAGATATAACGTAGAAACGACTACAACTGTGAATCCCAGTCTGTGGATTGGTTTCTGAAAACCTGAGCATAAAACAGTGACTTTAATCGCACATCTGTCATGTGAAGGTTAAGGCTGCACTTTTTACAAACATTTCGTAAGTTCGTAATTTTCAATGAATCACCTTTTCTTCCAAGTTTTATTTTATTTGTGGAAAAGTGAAAAGTTAAATTAACAACTACTGCAGTGCCAAGATCGTTCTCACTTAAAACTTTAAGTTCTTTATAGTTTTTTCATATTAATTTCTTATGCACAAAACCACTGTTTGTACGTCAAAAGCAGTGGACAATTTAAATGTGAATACTCGGTCTCCGGGCAGTTGTGAAGAGGGTTTGTCACAATTTACAGCACACAGAGCAGCATTGTCTGTAAAATGGATCTTTGGCTTTATTTTCTTTGGACTCTTTGCTGGTTTATTTCCCCTTAGTGGTGTCTGTTTTGTGTTGATTTTGCTAGACTGACTGCCTCAGTTTAGTGGCAAGATGTGCATATGCGTGTATGTCCCGCTCTGTGATTGGAATCAGGACCCAGGTGTCATACCTTCAGACCCAGATTTGCTGCAGCTTGCTGTGACCCAGAATCTACACCCATGTCAAGATGATTGACATGTGGATTAATAGAAATTTTGGGAATACTGTACAGGTAATCAGTAAACAACTCACTGAGATGCAAAAGATGTACCTAAAAAAACAAACAAATATTTGTTTTATTTGAATAAATAGGTTGACAGTAATTTGGGACATACATTTGTCAACAAACTTAACATTTTAAACAAAAGTGTTTTTGTTGCTAAGGCCACATAAATTGTCATTTTCCATGTGTCATTTGTCTCCACACGAACACCAATTCAAAATTTGTTAAAAGAAATAGGATATAGGGGGAAAAAACTACAAGGGATTAAGATCAGAAAACCTTTATCACTCTCCCATCAATAACATTTGAACGATTTTTTGCTTTGTGTGATTTGTTATCTATAATAAGATTTGATAACTTTATAAGTCCAGCCCAAAAGGTTCAGCCACTTCCGGTCTCGTGACCTATAACCGCTTCTCCAGCCAATTAGAAGCGAACGCTAGACTATATAAGTAAGACGCGCCAAAGCACTTCATCTTTCGGTTTTTCAACGGTGTTTGGAAGGAACATATAACAAGATGGTAAGTCTGAGTCTGACTTGACATGATTGCCGTGCGACAGTGTAATGTCTGAATACGCGTAAATTAATCTGAACCACAACGTTGATCTACCTGCGTGGTTTGATGATAAATTGGCATAAACCAGAAAGCTTGTCATGTCGTTTGTTGTTTTTGTGTGTGAAGTGCAGCGTTACTGTTGTGACTTGCAGAGTTTGTCATTGAATTTTAATACAAGTAGTTACAAAAGAAGGCGAAGTTAGAGTGTGCGTGTGGGAAGGCGAAGTTAGAGTGTGCGTATATATATACACATATATACACTGGCAGCACTTATTTACTCAATCGTTGTTTTTGTTTCTATGGTTACAAACTAGGTCCAGAGGCTTTAGCAAACCAATTTAGATGGATAGGTAGATATGATACGAAATTAAATTAAAATACTTTTATTTGTCCAACAGCGGGGAGATTGCATTTAACATCAGATGATCAGATAAAGAGGGGCACACGTTGATAAATAAATGAACAAACATAAAATAACAGATATAAAAATTATAACTACAGATAAACACACGCACACTCCCAAAATGCATACATACATATAAATATGTGCATAAATAAACAACGTCTGATCTTTTAGACAAACTAATTAAAGTCCTATTTAACGCAATGTTAAGAACGTTCGTATTTTGAAGCGTTTCATTTGTTCTTGAAAGAGAAATCTGTTCAACCTGCACTGCTGTTTGGTCACTTTACTTTTGAAATGTAAATATATTTTTCTTTATTTCTGTACACCTATATGTTCACTGTTTCCCTTTATTTTGTCATTGTTACAAGTGGCTGTTCCGGCAATTGAATTTCCCCACTGTGTAATCAATAAAGTTCATTCATTAATTCGTTCAATTTTAAACAAATCTATTAATTATCAGGAATGTTTTTTTTTTTTTTTAGAATTTATGCAATTGCTTTTAAATTGACTTTTAAACATATTAAATGAGCATTGTTTGTACCGTTTTAAGGCAGCAACAGCTATTATCAACTAACCATATATGCAACATAATGGCGCCAAATATGCAAACTGAAAAACTTGTTCATAAAATAAAATTACTTTTGAAGAAATTGAGGATAATTGATTAATTGAAGATAGTCTACTGGGAATGTTCTTGGATTTTCTATGACATATAATATTGCTTAAAATACAACTGTCAATTAAATAAAACAGTTTTCAAACTTTTTTTGAAAAGGAATACTCTGTGAAGAATAATATAAGCTATTTTACTGTAAATGATGTATTTACAATAGATTACTTATTGAAAATCTATTAAAGTAAATATTTCTGGCTAACACCATGAACTGGGGAAACTTTACATCACTGATATAGTGAACAAACTCGAGATGTTTGTTCACCAATCAAAACACTCATTACACTGTGATAAACATTTAGTCTTGACTTCCATGATGAAACTAACCGTTTACCCTCTTCTTCCAGCGTGAATGTATTTCCATTCATGTCGGCCAGGCCGGCTCTCAAATGGGCAATGCATGCTGGGAGTTGTATTGCCTCGAGCATGGAATCCAGCCAGATGGTCAGATGCCCAGTGACAAAACAATTGGTGGCGGTGACGACTCTTTTAATACCTTTTTTAGTGAGACCGGTGCTGGTAAACATGTTCCAAGAGCTGTTTTTGTTGACTTGGAGCCAACTGTTATTGGTAAAGTACCCATTTCCTTTTTTCCGTCTTGGTCTCGCGGCATAAAGGAAAATTCTTGTTTATGAAATCTGTCTTTTCTAGATGAGGTGCGCTCGGGCACATATCGTCAGCTCTTCCATCCCGAGCAGCTGATCACAGGAAAGGAAGATGCAGCAAACAATTACGCTCGTGGTCACTACACCATCGGGAAAGAGATCATCGACTTGGTGCTGGACAGAACTCGAAAATTGGTAAGGCGCTCAAACGTCTGGTATAGTAGTTGAGTAATAAAGTGTTAAACATCATCGAACCTTCTGAATGAATCCAACTAACCCTATGGATTTGTTTCAGGCTGATCAGTGCACAGGTCTCCAGGGCTTCCTGATCTTCCATAGTTTCGGTGGTGGCACTGGCTCTGGCTTCACTTCCCTTTTGATGGAGCGGCTTTCTGTTGACTATGGCAAGAAGTCAAAACTTGAGTTTGCCGTGTATCCTGCTCCGCAGGTGTCGACTGCCGTGGTGGAGCCGTACAACTCGATCCTGACCACTCACACCACACTGGAACATTCTGATTGTGCTTTCATGGTGGACAATGAGGCCATTTATGACATCTGTCGTCGCAACCTTGATATTGAGCGTCCGACCTATACCAACCTCAACCGACTCATCAGTCAAATCGTTTCCTCCATTACTGCCTCCCTGCGATTCGATGGAGCTCTGAATGTTGATCTGACTGAGTTTCAGACCAACTTGGTTCCTTACCCACGAATCCACTTCCCTCTGGCCACCTATGCCCCAGTGATCTCTGCTGAGAAAGCTTATCACGAGCAGCTTTCTGTTGCAGACATCACCAACGCTTGCTTCGAACCTGCAAATCAGATGGTGAAGTGTGACCCACGTCACGGCAAGTACATGGCCTGCTGCCTGTTGTATCGCGGTGATGTCGTTCCCAAAGACGTCAACGCCGCCATTGCCACTATTAAAACCAAACGCACCATTCAGTTTGTGGACTGGTGCCCAACTGGGTTCAAGGTTGGTATCAACTACCAGCCCCCGACCGTGGTACCTGGAGGAGATCTGGCTAAGGTGCAGCGAGCCGTGTGTATGCTGAGCAACACCACAGCCATCGCAGAGGCCTGGGCCCGACTGGATCACAAGTTTGACCTGATGTACACCAAGCGGGCTTTCGTGCACTGGTATGTGGGTGAGGGCATGGAGGAGGGAGAATTCTCTGAGGCCAGAGAAGACATGGCGGCTCTGGAGAAAGATTATGAAGAAGTGGGTGCTGACAGTGTTGGCGCTGACGAAGAGGAAGGAGAGGAGTATTAAAATGTTAAGTTTTTGTTTGTTTTTTAATTTTGCTCTGCCAGCTTATTTAGGTTCCTTCCTAAATGTGGTAAATCCTTATCAAAATGTGCAATAAAAGCCAAAACAAATGTATTCTTTCTTCCATTGAAGTATGTAAAGAGGACTTGCATGTAATGTCTTAATCCTGTTCAAACTATTTCTTCGGAAATGCACACACAATCCTTTATGAATTTTTTTTGTTTTGTTTTTATTTTCTATAACATGAGAACGGTTCTTCCACAAATGAAGAGTTTCTTGCTGAGTGACATTCATTGGTTTTCTGTCATGTATCAAACCAAAAACCATGTTTTGACCTAATTGTTTCTACAGTAAAGTTCAAAGTGGCTTTCCATGGGCAGGACACAACGAAGCTTTCTATCGAGCCTTTATTGTGTGTTCTGTGCGGCGGCACACTGTCGCCTCACAGCAAGAAGGTTCTGATTGTGACTCAAGGTGTGAGTTTGGGCCATTTCTGTGAGGAGTTTGGAAGTTCTCCCGGTTTCCCCCACAATCTGAAAAAACGTTTCAGGTGAATCTGGCTGTGTGTGTGTGTGATGTGTATGCCCGGAGAACGCTGCGGATATCGTGCTGCAGATTCGCTGCCACTATTTCACCATGCATGTGGATGTTGTGCGTTGTTATTCTTATTGGGGTTTGATACCCACTCTTTTCTCTTTCTGTGTTGATCGTTCTCATGGTCTAACCCATCTGCAGCTCAACTGAGGGGCTTGGTTTTGAGAAAGGAGAAAGACCTGAGTGCTTTTGAACCTCGGGCGCAACCAGAAGTTGATGACAGTCCGCACCCTTCAGGTCAGCCAGGTTAAGCCACAGTTGGCAGCAAGACTTCACAAAACTTCCCAATTGTGGAGGTCTCCAGGCACTGGTCCCCAGCACCATCTCAAATGCCACAGCAGGTCTGTGTCTCTACAAAACTAGACGAATTATTAACAACTAACTAAATAGTGGATGGACTAATTTTCCATTTGTACTCCTTCGATTTGCATAAAACTAATTATATTGGGTAAAGAATCTGATACAATAAAACTTGTTTTGTATTGTAAGAAAAGTATACTAACTTGTTTAATAATAGCATAATACTATTTGCACTAGGAGAAGGAACACTCATTTCAAACCTCCACTACAAAACAGCCTGTGTTGCTGTTGTAATTTCTGTCTGCCAGAGCTCCTTTGTTTTCATTCGTCAATCTGCATCTCGCACTGTGCTATGTGTCAATACCAGTTTAGCCCAAGCTTTTGTTTTTGGGGTTGTTTAATAAATTCTTGTTGTCATAACTGGTTTTGTTCTGTCTCGTTTTGACGCTCATTGCTTATTACGTCCTCGTGCTTTATTATACAGATACTGCGCTAGCGAGCTTCAACATCCGCAAGACATCTCTCACTTATTGTCTTCGCCATTCGAGCCGAAATGTAAATGAACTCATTTTAATCTTTGCTTTTAATGTTTTTTTTCAATGTGACATTGCGCTGACCAGGATTACGGACTCAATAGTTTTGAGTGACGTCACAAATTTATTTTGTAAGGTAAGGGACCACTGTAATTGACATGATTAATATGGAACATAGAAACATGGATTAATATTTCACCTACCTGTGTAGAAATTAATGGTGGATATTTGTTCTGTGTAAATGCGACCTTTACAATGATTTAGACAAAGGTTTTATTAGTTACATTTTATTGTTCCATTATTTTCCTTAAATAAACCAGATTCATTTTAACAGACAGTTAAAAACCAAATTTTTGTGTTTGTAACCAAACTCGCAGACAAAAACCGAGACCTGTAAGGTTCTAAGACTTAATACTCCTCTCCTTCCTCCTCACCCTCTCCCTCAATTGAATCTACACCCACTTCTTCATAATCTTTCTCCAGAGCCGCCATGTCTTCTCTGGCCTCAGAGAATTCTCCCTCCTCCATGCCCTCACCCACATACCAGTGCACAAAGGCACGTTTGGCGTACATCAGGTCAAACTTGTGATCCAGTCGGGCCCAGGCCTCTGCGATGGCTGTGGTGTTGCTCAGCATACACACGGCTCGCTGCACCTTAGCCAGATCTCCTCCAGGTACCACGGTCGGGGGCTGGTAGTTGATTCCAACCTTGAACCCAGTTGGGCACCAGTCCACAAACTGAATGGTGCGTTTGGTTTTAATAGTGGCAATGGCGGCATTGACGTCTTTGGGAACGACATCACCGCGATACAACAGGCAGCAGGCCATGTACTTGCCGTGACGTGGGTCACACTTCACCATCTGATTTGCAGGCTCAAAGCAAGCGTTGGTGATTTCAGACACTGAAAGCTGCTCGTGATAAGCTTTCTCAGCGGAGATCACTGGGGCATAGGTGGCCAGAGGGAAGTGGATTCGTGGGTAAGGAACCAAGTTGGTCTGAAACTCAGTCAGATCAACATTCAGAGCTCCATCAAATCGCAGGGAGGCAGTAATGGAGGAAACGATTTGGCCTATCAGTCGGTTGAGGTTGGTATAGGTCGGACGCTCAATATCAAGGTTGCGACGACAGATGTCATAAATGGCCTCATTGTCCACCATGAAAGCACAATCAGAATGTTCCAGTGTGGTGTGAGTGGTCAGGATCGAGTTGTACGGCTCCACCACGGCAGTCGACACCTGCGGAGCAGGATAGATGGAAAACTCCAGCTTGGATTTCTTTCCATAATCTACAGAAAGCCGCTCCATCAACAGTGAGGTGAAACCAGAACCAGTTCCTCCTCCAAAGCTGTGGAAGACCAGGAAGCCCTGGAGACCTGTGCACTGATCAGCCTGTGTGGAGAGAGAATGTCAGTCACACTCGTGCTCAGAATAAAATCGTGTTCTAACAGTGTCTGACCAGTTTACGAATCCTGTCAAGAACAAGGTCGATGATCTCCTTCCCGATGGTGTAGTGACCACGAGCGTAATTGTTTGCAGCATCTTCCTTTCCTGTGATCAGCTGCTCGGGATGGAAGAGCTGACGATAAGTTCCAGTGCGAACCTCATCTGACCAGGGGAAATAGAGAGAGAACGGTCACTGTTAGTGGCTAATGGGATGAGGGCTGGGGGGACCAGACAGAGACTAACCTATGACGGTGGGCTCCAGATCTACAAACACCGCCCTGGGCACGTGCTTCCCGGCTCCGGTCTCACTGAAAAAAGTGTTGAAGGAGTCATCGCCTCCACCGATCGTCTTGTCGCTGGGCATTTGTCCATCTGGCTGGATCCCGTGTTCCAGACAGTAAAGCTCCCAGCAGGCATTGCCAATCTGGACGCCAGCTTGACCCACGTGGATGGAAATACACTCACGCTGTCAAAAGAAACACAACAAGTAAATTACAACAATAAATGAGTAAAGCTCTAGAATTTTCCAATTTGCAAAAAGAATGCTCAAAACATGTAGTTTGGAAGAAACGTCATTGCCAATTGATCCAAGCTTCATAAATGATGAAAAAAACCAAGTTTTTTATGTAAAATTATAATATCTGATTTATATGAACACATTTTAATTCATAAAACGTTTGTATTCGAAATGAACAAAAATACTTCTGCACACTGTCCTAATTAAATTGATTGTGTTTAGATAAGTAGTTAACAACATTTTTGTAAGAAATCTATTTTATTTGCTTCCAATACCTATTTTGCACACTACTGTTTTAATTTATTAGATTACACTTAATGGCATTCGTAGTTTTGCTTACCTTCTCATAATCAATGCTTTGTAAATATGAATAGATGATTTGTCGTATATTATGAGTGTGATGACCAACACATCTTTCTAATCTACGTTAGAAATTACTGTACATTGCACTAAGTCGTTTTATTTTGGACTGCCATTTTTTGGTATTTTCTATACCGTTTTTTCTGATTTCTCGCTTTTTATTTATTTATTTTTCTAGATATGGTCTTATTTAACACATCTAAAATATCAGAGTGAAATGAATCACAGCAAATATGAAGGCTGCTCTTTGGCGCGATCTGGCCACACCCATTTCTTTACTGTGTTCTACCTAGCAACAGGGATTAAAGAAAGAGCGCGTGTCCGCGTATTCTCACAATAACAAGCATCAGAGGATAATAATTTAGTTTTATCGACATATTTTATAGTGCACATCGAACTACTTATTGATCTAAAAATACGTTTCATTGGATAAATCAAACTTATTTAATAAGATCTCGGACCACCTGAAATCCCCATTTCAATTGTCGTCAAATATCATTCTACAAAATGCTTAGCCAAGTCGTCAAAACATAACTGGAAATGTTTCCCACTGCACCGCGAATAAATGGACCGATGCGCGTTCAATGCTCATTTTAATGATCTTGTAAAAATACCTCAAACAACGCAATCCACTACTGTAAATTTGAGTTACGAATACGACGCCGATTTTGAACCAGTCGAAATTATTAATGACGCAAGCATTGTGTCAAATGTATTTTTAATAAATCCTAACCGTATACGTAAAAAGAACGCGAAATAAGAGGCACAGACACTCACCATTGTTCCTGTTTAAGGATTGGTGTAGAAAGGATCTTCTGTGCTGCAGAGTTACTGTGCTCGACGCTGAAGTGTCGTTGGAGTAACTGCGCGAGGTCACCGCGCAGCGCCGACATTTATATAGCACAGGCTACGGATTCGTGACGTCACGACACTGCAGCATCAGACGGGCGGTGGCCTAGTCTCAGATTAAATGCACAAATTACCAGGTTTTGAAGCATCCAACAAGACAAACAATAAGATAACTTGTTCTTCTCCATTTTGAGAAGCAGATTTAGAATCAGTTCACAATGCACTATTTTAAAATCGATTCCACTGGATGACACATGGTACTTTAACAATCCCGTGCTCTTCAAATGTAGTATACCGCATGTTTTGTATTGTTTTTATGTTCACGTGTGGAAATTCATGGATTTTTTTCTTGAATACAATTTTAAAGAGTATAAACAGAAAGTAGTTTGGTCACATCTTTTTATTGTTGCATTTGTTGGTCTTTTGTTTCCCATTGGTTGAACTTACAACACATTTTATGTTTAGAAAATTGAACAGTTAACCATCACAAGTTTCAATTTAGGAGTTTGTTAATTTGTAACAATTAATACTCCTCTCCTTCCTCCTCACCCTCTCCCTCAATTGAATCTACACCCACTTCTTCATAATCTTTCTCCAGAGCCGCCATGTCTTCTCTGGCCTCAGAGAATTCTCCCTCCTCCATGCCCTCACCCACATACCAGTGCACGAAAGCCCGCTTGGTGTACATCAGGTCAAACTTGTGATCCAGTCGGGCCCAGGCCTCTGCGATGGCTGTGGTGTTGCTCAGCATACACACGGCTCGCTGCACCTTAGCCAGATCTCCTCCAGGTACCACGGTCGGGGGCTGGTAGTTGATTCCAACCTTGAACCCAGTTGGGCACCAGTCCACAAACTGAATGGTGCGTTTGGTTTTAATAGTGGCAATGGCGGCGTTGACGTCTTTGGGAACGACATCACCGCGATACAACAGGCAGCAGGCCATGTACTTGCCGTGACGTGGGTCACACTTCACCATCTGATTTGCAGGCTCAAAGCAAGCGTTGGTGATTTCAGACACTGAAAGTTGCTCGTGACAAGCCTTTTCAGCCGAAATGACTGGGGCGTAAGTCGCTAAGGGAAAATGGATTCGAGGATACGGCACTAAGTTGGTCTGAAACTCAGTCAGATCAACATTCAGAGCTCCATCAAATCGCAGGGAGGCAGTAATGGAGGAAACGATTTGGCCTATCAGTCGGTTGAGGTTGGTATAGGTCGGACGCTCAATATCAAGGTTGCGACGACAGATGTCATAAATGGCCTCATTGTCCACCATGAAAGCACAATCAGAATGTTCCAGTGTGGTGTGAGTGGTCAGGATCGAGTTGTACGGCTCCACCACGGCAGTCGACACCTGCGGAGCAGGATAGATGGAAAACTCCAGCTTGGATTTCTTTCCATAATCTACAGAAAGCCGCTCCATCAACAGTGAGGTGAAACCAGAACCAGTTCCTCCTCCAAAGCTGTGGAAGACCAGGAAGCCCTGGAGACCTGTGCACTGATCAGCCTGTGTGGAGAGAGAATGTCAGTCACACTCGTGCTCAGAATAAAATCGTGTTCTAACAGTGTCTGACCAGTTTACGAATCCTGTCAAGAACAAGGTCGATGATCTCCTTCCCGATGGTGTAGTGACCACGAGCGTAATTGTTTGCAGCATCTTCCTTTCCTGTGATCAGCTGCTCGGGATGAAAGAGCTGACGATAAGTTCCAGTGCGAACCTCATCTGACCAGGGGAAATAGAGAGAGAACGGTCACTGTTAGTGGCTAATGGGATGAGGGCTGGGGGGACCAGACAGACACTAACCTATGACGGTGGGCTCCAGATCTACAAACACCGCCCTGGGCACGTGCTTCCCGGCTCCGGTCTCACTGAAAAAAGTGTTGAAGGAGTCATCGCCTCCACCGATCGTCTTGTCGCTGGGCATTTGTCCATCCGGCTGGATCCCGTGTTCCAGACAGTAAAGCTCCCAGCAGGCATTGCCAATCTGGACGCCAGCTTGACCCACGTGGATGGAAATACACTCACGCTGTCAAGATAATAATATTATTAATAATAATGATAATAAAACATCAGTTAAATCACAGCATTAAACAAGGCATAATGTCTTTATTGATTAAATTAATTAGTTTGAAGGAAGCCAATGTTTTTTGACACAAGTCAAAACAATGTTTTTTTAAATAACAAATATATTTGTTAAAAAAATATTTATAAATATAAATATTTATCAAAATGAGCGTTTGAAAAACGGTTAGTAAAAAATCTCATATTGTCATGCCGGGATTGATCAGAAGGGCGGAAGGATCGAGAAACCAAACATTAATCACAGGAACCAGGACTAGAATACAGCAGGCTACTGTTACTCGTAGTAATGTTTTGTTTTTTGCAAAAAATTATATTTGTACATATTAATACAATTATACTCTATTTAATCATTTATATTAATTTAAATGTAATTTAAATGTTCAAGTGGTACATTCAATTTTAGTGGAAATGTAGTTTATTTTATTGCTTTTAAGATCTATTTTGTACCAATATTGTTTTAGAAATTCATTTTACATTTAATTACAGCTGCAGTAGTGTACTGCAGTAACTCTGCTTTTCAGTCTAAAAACATCAAGCTTGTCAATAAAAGTGAAATTTGTAAATTAGAATACGGTAAATTATTTGTCTTATTTAAGATAGCAGATGAATGGAAAGTCGTCTTCGTACAGGAAATTTAAAGTGTGACAGTGTGAATGGTAGTGTATTTGAAGGCTGTGGCGAGACCTGGCCACACCCATTTTTTCACCGTTTTCTGCCTAGCAACAAGGATTAGAGAAAGAGCGCGTATTGTCCGCGTATTTTCACACGCACAAGCACCAGCGGATATTTATTTCGATTTATCGATAATATTTATAGTTAAAAGCCAAGTACATTGTGAGAATGATTTAATAAAAACCGGAAACGTTTCATGAGGTTAATCAAATCTCTCCTTAATGGGATTATGGCTCGATGCGTATGTCACAAATCCCCCATTACATTACAAGACGTTACCGTTAAACGCTCATGCACGATTTGTCCTCAAAATATATGCACAAAAATTCACAGCAGTCTCAATTTAGGTGGAAATGTCGCATATTCGCATAGTAAGCGACTATCGATGTGCATTGTCGTCCTAATCTAAAAACCTAGTCTCATACAAAGCAAACTGCAAATCTGAACTAGAAATACCACCAATTCAATTGAATATATACAGTATATATTAAAACAAAAGTGAAGTCAGATGCACAGACACTCACCATTGTTCCTGTTTAAGGATTGGTGTAGAAAGGATCTTCTGTGCTGAACAGAGTTACTGTGCTCGACGCTGAAGTGTCGTTGGAGTAACTGCGCGAGGTCACCGCGCAGCGCCGACATTTATATAGCACAGGCTACGGATTCGTGACGTCACGACACTGCAGCATCAGACAGGCTCGACGCCTCAACTAGATTAAATCCACGAATTACCAGGTTTTGTGGCATTAGACAGTCGTTGGATAAGATCGACCGTTAACCATTCAAACTCCTGTTTAATCTGTTTATTTTTCTGAATAAATATTTAGGTTAAACTTTCTGTCATATAAAGGAAAGAGACACGACACGGTAGTTAAAAGGGAGGGTTTTCGCCGAGACCGCTGCATTGCACAACAATTCTTTTCATTAAAATGCCGTTGAAAATTCGAGTGCGGTGAGAACATCATCACACAAAGGCTCGTTCGGTTTCCAGCCAGCAGCCACTCCCTCCTGAAGCGACACCTCCATCTTCTCTGCTCTCAGATCGCCGCACATCAGCAGAACGTCCACACAAGCACAAAATGGTAAGTAGACACTTCTTTTCTCAATTTCGAATTTAATGAATGTCTTCAGAAGCAAGAGTTTTCACAATTTCGTAACAGCTTGTGCTCTCTCTCGTTGCTCAGCATCGTCGAAGATTTAATTATTAATCTTAAACTAGCTTTTTTTAGTGATAATGTTCTCATTTAACTGAGAGACGAAATCTTTCATTAATCTCAAATTAATAGGCTTTGGGTTTGTTTGTTTGTTTGTTTTTGTTATCCTTCACATAAAAGTACCGTACTTCTATTTGATTTTATTCTACTGAAATCAATGCAATTAAGTCATTAAAAAACAAGTTTTCTGTT
>SOMO01000026.1:1415572-1433696 GCA_028128575.1 Paedocypris carbunculus | reverse complement strand
AAACAACCTTAACCTACCCTAAAACCCTAGGGTAGGGTACACTTCACCTAACCTAACCTAACTAGGCCTAACACCTAACCTAACTCTACCCTAACCTAACACCTAATCTAACACCTAACCTAACCCTACCCTAACACCCTAACTTTACCCTAACCCAACAACCTAACCCTAACCCTAAAACCCTAGACTAACCCTAACCTAACCCTACCCTAACACCCTAATCTTACCCTAACCCAACAACCTAACCCTAAAACTCTTACCTAACCCTACCCTAACACCCTAACCTTACCCTAACCCAACAACCTTAACCTACCCTAAAACCCTAGTCTAACCCTAACCTAACCCTACCCTAACACCCTAACTTTACCCTAACCTGAACACCCTAATCCTACCCCTACCCTAACACCGTAACCTTACATTTCACCCTAACCTTACCCCTAACCAGTAGCGGCGTTAGGGGGTGGCAACTGGGGCTAAGGCAGGCCCCGCGTTTCGGTCCTGAACATGTCTCGTGTCCGGGTTAATACATACATACATGCCCACGTGACGACGTTGACGTGAGTCACTTCACTTCAGGCGAGTGCGGGTACTGCTCCTGGAGAGTGTACCACTGTTTCCTAATCCATCCAGTCAGCTTCTTGAGTGCATTTTTGAGAGTGCATTTTTTTCATCAAAGTGATTTCTCTGTACGATATCAACATGAGAAGAGATCGCGATAGATTTCGCAATTATGACTCAGGCGCAGAAAAAGCTAAAAAACGTAAGCTAAGAGAAGAATTCGACAGAAGTCAAACGAGAGCACTGGATAAGTACTTTCCAAAACAAGTAGATAAACAAGATTTTGATTGTCCTGCGGTTGCTGCTGTGGACTCTACCATAGCGAAATGATAAAGTGACAGTGATTATTGCGAATCTACCACCGCGCCATTATTGGTGATCACAGTTCACTTTCAATTAGAAAAACTCATTATTTTGCAATATGTCTGCCAATNACCGTTGTTTATTGACCAGAGAAAATAATGAACTTGTAATAATTTAATAAAAAGGTGACACGCGGTATTAAAATTACACAATAATCAAGATATTTCATATTTTTAAATACCATAGCGTGCTTAGCGATCTTTACTAGTACTCTGGCCCCGCCCCCTCGGGCGGGATCATTGCTGGCACTAGGCCCCGCGCTACCTAACGCCGCCACTGTGGTATGTAGGGGATGTCTGGGGTTTCCCTGGATGCCCTGCATAAGAGCCCGCATCCTGCTCTCCAATACAGCTCCCACAGAGTCCACAGCCCTCCCAATCACAGATGCACACCTCTTTATACGTCCCTCTAAGCGTTTGCCATCCCTATTGGTCATACAGCCTCCCCAACATACAACCCCAAAGAAGACTGCACTCACTACAAGCAACAATATGTTCTGCTATAACACAATTGCTCTCTATAGAAGTTGCTACCTATGTTCTGGATCAGGCTCTGTCTCATGTAATGTTCTGGCTGTCGTGCCATGGTTTTGTTTCATGTTATGTTTGAGTTTTTGTGGATTAAAATCTTCGTGTTTTTGGCAATCACATTTGTTCTGCCTAGTTCACAGCCATAGATAACATGACAGCATTAGGGAAAACAGTTTATGATAAGCACAGTACAGTTGGCTTGTGTGTGAATCCACATCCCTCTCATTCCGAATTACTCTGATTATGGAATGTATGTACAGTATACAGAGAATTGAAGTAAAGCACTGCTAAAGGTAAGGTAATGCTGTCACATTATTTATAATTGAGTGTCAATATAAACTCATCAGCTGTTTAATCCCCCCCCCCCTGGTCAGATGAGGTTCGGACTGGAACATACAGCCAACTCTTTCATCCTGAGCAGCTGATCACAGGAAAGGAAGATGCTGCAAACAATTACGCTCGTGGTCACTACACCATCGGGAAGGAGATCATCGACATTGTTCTTGACAGGATTCGTAAACTGGTCAGACACTGTTAGAACACGATTTTATTCTGAGCACGAGTGTGACTGACATTCTCTCTCCACACAGGCTGATCAGTGCACAGGTCTCCAGGGCTTCCTGGTCTTCCACAGCTTTGGAGGAGGAACTGGTTCTGGTTTCACCTCACTGTTGATGGAGCGGCTTTCTGTAGATTATGGAAAGAAATCCAAGCTGGAGTTTTCCATCTATCCTGCTCCGCAGGTGTCGACTGCCGTGGTGGAGCCGTACAACTCGATCCTGACCACTCACACCACACTGGAACATTCTGATTGTGCTTTCATGGTGGACAATGAGGCCATTTATGACATCTGTCGTCGCAACCTTGATATTGAGCGTCCGACCTATACCAACCTCAACCGACTCATCAGTCAAATCGTTTCCTCCATTACTGCCTCCCTGCGATTCGATGGAGCTCTGAATGTTGATCTGACTGAGTTTCAGACCAACTTGGTTCCTTACCCACGAATCCACTTCCCTCTGGCCACCTATGCCCCAGTGATCTCCGCTGAGAAAGCTTATCACGAGCAGCTTTCAGTGTCTGAAATCACCAACGCTTGCTTTGAGCCTGCAAATCAGATGGTGAAGTGTGACCCACGTCACGGCAAGTACATGGCCTGCTGCCTGTTGTATCGCGGTGATGTCGTTCCCAAAGACGTCAATGCCGCCATTGCCACTATTAAAACCAAACGCACCATTCAGTTTGTGGACTGGTGCCCAACTGGGTTCAAGGTTGGAATCAACTACCAGCCCCCGACCGTGGTACCTGGAGGAGATCTGGCTAAGGTGCAGCGAGCCGTGTGTATGCTGAGCAACACCACAGCCATCGCAGAGGCCTGGGCCCGACTGGATCACAAGTTTGACCTGATGTACGCCAAACGTGCCTTTGTGCACTGGTATGTGGGTGAGGGCATGGAGGAGGGAGAATTCTCTGAGGCCAGAGAAGACATGGCGGCTCTGGAGAAAGATTATGAAGAAGTGGGTGTAGATTCAGTTGAGGGAGAGGGTGAGGAGGAAGGCGAGGAGTTTTAGGTCAGCATTAGAATGCTGTAGTTAAAATGTCTATGTGATGTGGTTCATATTTACAGCATGTATTCAAGAACTTAAGAAGATACATTACGTACACTCATTTAGCGAATGCTTTTGTCTAAAGTTATATTACATGAATTCCTTCAGAATAAAACATATAGCCTTGATGTTTCTAGCATCTTGCTCAACTATATTTAACAACATACTGTATGATGAACAAATGAAAAATGAAAATGAAAAAAAAAAAATTGAACAAATATTGTCTAGTTTGCTCCTTTTTGTCTTTTATCTTTTGCCAAAATGAAAACTCAAAATAAAAACCTAATGCCTCTGAAGCAACTACTGGTTCGTTTAATGTGTGGAATAAAGGGGTTTCAAATAATTTACAAAACAGACAGAAACAAATGAAACATTTAGATGCTAATTTTTTATACTGAAACGATTAGTACACAATGTGATTATATACGCGTTTATTGTTTTCCTGATTTACGTAAGTTGCTCACACGTTTTTGAAAATAACCTACCGTGATAAGCTTTGTTGTGCAGTAATACCACTGCGCTCGTGCAGCATGTGACGCTTCACAACAGGTCAAATGCGTCACGTTGTCAAAAACAGACAATTTCCACCACGTTTGTCGTTTATCCACTCCGAATGCGAGAACGTTTCGAAGACAGACGAGACGTTTCTGTCTTTCAATCAAGGGTTTATTTACACCGCTAACAAGAGCTACTTGAGAAGGGAGTGGGGGGAAAACAAATGTTGCAGAAAATGTCGATATTAGGCCAGTAATGTAAAATCACTCACGTTTATTGCATCTGTTGTTTCACAATGAATTGATGCCATACGTATGTATTTAACATTTTTGTTTCATGTGATCTTTCGCTATATAGACAAGACGGCCACACGCGGCACCCGCGTGCATTTTGCGAGGAGCACCGCAGACACACGGCAGGAGTCGCTAATGACGAGCAGAAACGGTCAAATTATCAGTTCGGACTGTAAAGACCATCCCTCCCTCACGCTAGGAATAAAGCATTGTGCCCGTAAACCGCCGACTCAACGCCGACAACCATTCCGCCCGGTCAGCTTCAAAACCAACACGGATCTCGCGTGGCGGGCGTCCCAGAGGCTTTTGGCGGCTCAAGAGCAAGACTTCCTCAATAACACGTTTACTCGGGCATCACTTCAGGATTCTGATCTTCCCAATACAGGTAAAAGCTGTGTGTGTGTGTGTGTGTGTGTGTGTGTGTGTGTGTGTGTGTGTGTGTGTGTGTGTGTGTGTGTTTCTAACTACACACTTGCCTCAGTTTAAAGTAAAAATTATTCAGTAATCATCTTAACTACATCGTAACTACACACTTGCCTCAGTTTAAAGTAAAAATTATTCAGTAATTATCTTAACTACATCGTAACTACACACTTGCCTCAGTTTAAAGTCTAAATAATTCTGTACTCATCTTGTTGTAATGTTGAAGTCATTTCTTATCTCTGATTTGATTTAGATCCGGAAGCTGTTCTAACTGAAGTAAGAAGAGTCAAACATTGACCTCCACTGAACTGCACATTTGGTAAAGCTCTTTACCAATTGAGATGTGTTTTGTTTTTCCAGAGGAGACTTGAACCTCTCAGCAGTAAGTCCGTTTCTCAGGTGCGATGTGCTGAGGTCCCATTGCGGGTAAAAGGAGGTGAAATCATGTTGCGGAGCCGAGTGCAACTTCAGTGGGAGAATCAAAGCCACTACAATACTACATATGAAGAGGAGTTTCCTCCAATTACAATGAAAAAGCCACAAACCACCATCTGAATCTTTTTGTAGTGGCAGAAAATAAGAAACATCCATAAAGGAAAAATAATTTGCCTTTTCTTTTTTCCATTCCTGAAAAACATGTTTTGTTGGTAGTTAGAATCTCCTATTAGCTTAGATCAGGGAGCAACTAGTCAGAGACTAAGAGCCACTGTTTTTTGTGTTTTACTGCAAAGCCACATCATACACATGGGCACACATAAACATCATCCCATTCCTTAATCTTGTATGCACGCACGCACGCACTCACAGACCTCTGCTCAGCCAGATTTAATGAAAAAAAAAAACCACACCAACATGATAATATTAGTTATTTTTCAACAGTTAACATCGTGTGCATATTTGACTCATGTCATGTGAAAGCTCCTGAAGCTATTTAAAGAGCTGCAAGAGGCTCAAGAGCCATTGGTTGGCCACCCCTGACCACCCCTGACTTAGATGCATCATTGGTAGAGACTTAGAGGAAACACACAAACACTGAAAGCAAACTCGACAGAAAGACCACGACTGGGCTGAATTAAAGTTAATGCTGTCAAAATGTACAAAAGTAAATCAATCACCGTAATTCAATGACATTGGCCACAAATTCTGATTTTATCCACTATTCAAATAAAATCTCTTTCTCTCTGTATATAAATATACTATACAGAAAAACATCTTTGCCTTTCTGCCTCTACGTTTGGACCTTTAAAATGTTCTCTACACAATCGATTAAATGGGTTTGTTTCTTTAATGAAACAAATTAGATTACATATTTCACAAATGAGATTGCGTTTGGCCGTCTGCTGTGCTGGGGAGGGGCTGCGGTGTGGGAGAATGATAAATGTAATGAGGAGAATGAGATCAGGGCTGGGCTGGGTGGAGCTGCCGAGAACTGACCATGTTTAAGAGCCTGACATCATCTAGCGGCCTCACATCCCTGAGAGACGACACACTTGAAACCAGCTGCTCATTTTAAGAAGATAATCAAAGAACAAAAACAGCCTAATCATGAGTCAGCACTCATTTCGCACCTCCTATCAACGCACCTTCGGGCCGCCCGTCTACAATCCTGTGTCTAGTCGATCAGGGGGCCGCTTTATGCCCAGCCACTCTGGGAGCTACCGGACCACCTTCAGTGCTCCATCTCCTCGTCGCACCTATGACAAACTTGACTTTTCACTGGCGGAGGCTGTCAATCAGGACTTCCTGACCACGCGCAGCAATGAAAAGAAGGAGCTGCAGGAGCTCAATGACCGCTTTGCCAATTTCATTGAGAAGGTCCGGTACCTGGAGCAGCAGAACTCTCAGCTGACGGTGGAGCTCAGTCAGTTTAGGGGTCGGGATCAGGGGTCTTCTGGTCGCATCGGTGAGCTGTGCCAGCAGGAGATGAGAGACCTGCGAAGACAGATGGAGCTGATGGGAAAGGACAGAGACCAGATGGAGGTGGAGAGAAACAATCTGGCCGAAGATGTGGCTCTGCTCCAGCAAAGGTGTGCAGAGGACTTTATCTGTCTGTCTGTCTGCCTGTCTGTCATCCATCCATCCATCCATCTATTGGTAGATGGTAGAATCTACTGCTTCTACCTATTTAAAATAATTTTAGAAAATGAATTTGTCTATATGTGTAAAGAAGCCTGTATGCACATGTAAATCCGCTAACACAAAAGTGGATATTTTATATTGGATCGTTCTGTTTCGTGCTGCGGATGAGGTGTGGCTGTGAGAGAGACATGCAGACACAAAGAAGGAACCTCCCTGTGATCTTCAGTGTGTGCAATGGTGGTTTGTGCGGCTTGTGTAATATGTAATGAACACAGATGCATTCATGTTTCCCTGTTTGGTTGATTTTGCTTTCTGGGATGTAAAAACTTTTTGCTTGCAGATTGAGTGAAGAGGAACAAAAAAGACTGGAAGCTGAAAATGCACTGAATCTCTTTCGTAAGGTTTGTTACATGTTAAAGTGCTAAAGTAATTGGGTAAAGAAAGAAAAATGTATCGATGAGACTGATTTGAAACCTAAAAAAAAGCCTTCACACATTATTTGTGATAGTACAATTTGAGAACATCACAAATACAAAGAATGCTATTAAAATAAAATATACAAATGTAATTTTTATGTTAAATTTATATATGTATGTATTATATAAAAAATGTTACTTACACGAGAAGTGAAAGAAAGAGAGAAATTAAGAAATAATCCATTTAAATTGTTCTTTTAGACTTTTTGTGTTGGATGCAACAGTCTGTCACTAAAACAATTCTCTGAGCTATACTGGTGAGAACTGTTTCTTACATTTCTTACAAACTGCAGCAATTGATCTTGATTGTTAGAGAGACAGAGACAGAGACGGCAAAACAATAGCTTAATATAAAAAATAGCAATAACATGACCATGACTACAGCATCACAACCTGAGACAAAAAATAGGAATAAAATCTCCATGAGGGCAAATCTCTTCTGTGTGATTCTCTTCGCTAGTGTGACAGTTACAGAATGTAGTCATCTGTATTAAATAAAGTATTTTTTTTTCAATCATCAGAAGACTTAAAACTGTTTTACTAGCACTGCAAGTTTTAAATTTACTGTGAGTATCAAATGTATTGTTTCGAATGGTATTAGGCACAACTTCCAGAGTTCCTGTGGCATTAATGCCAAAGACTGTGCTCCTAATAATTATTTAAAATAAATAATTTCAGAAATTAACCGCCCAACAGAGTTTTGTGAGAAAAGCAATTAAAAGGTAACTAAAGATAAAGGTAACTTGAATATTACTAAATGTTTGTACAGGATGTGGATTGTGCAACACTAACCCGTCTGGAACTGGAGAGGAAGATCGAGTCTCTGATGGATGAGATTGAGTTTCTGAAGCGGATCCACAATGAGGTACACACACATATAAACATTGTGAATCACCACTTTCATTGATGGACTCACTTTTTTAGTCGTATAAAGTTTGACTGTAGTGAAATACAGTGAAGTATTTGAAGTGTTAATGCTTTATCGGCTTAATTATGACTATGGAATGTCTAGTTGATATCTACAAAATGTTCCATGATCACAGGAAATTCAGGATGTGCAAGTAAGCGTTCAGAGTCAACAGATGGAGATGAAGGAGCTGTCTGAGCGCCCGGACCTGACTGCCGCGCTGAGAGACATCAGAACTCAGTACGAGAGCATCGCCAACAAAAACATGCAGGCGTCTGAGGAATGGTACCAGTCCAAGGTGAGATGCGGGATTGTCTTTAGAATGAACAGAAAGACATAGATAAATACGTATATAAGTGACATTCTAGAAAGACAAACTAATTTGACGTGTATTTTCTGATAGTTTGCTGATCTAACTAATTCAGCCAAGTCAAACGCTGAAGCCTCCAGACAGGCCAAACAAGAGACCAACGATCTGAAGAGACAGATTCAAGGCCAGAACTGCGACCTTGAGGCTCTCAAAAGCACGGTGCGGCCATTATACTCAAACATTACAATTGCCTTATATATCCATAGATGTGTGTGTTTGCGTGGGCATGTGTGTAACTGCTTGTCTATGTGTGTGATACAGAATGAGGCGCTGCTGAGGCAGATGAGGGAGATGGAAGAACAGTTTGCCGCCGAGGCTGAAGGCCATCAGGACGCTGCTGGGCATCTGGAAGAGGAGATCCGGCGGCTGAAAGAAGAGATGTCGCGACACCTGCGGGAATACCAGGATCTGCTCAACGTCAAAATGGCCCTGGATATTGAGATCGCCACCTACAGAAAACTTCTGGAAGGAGAGGAGAACCGGTGAGAAGGATGCCATTTGAACGTACAACTGGATTTGCTCATTACATGTGACACAATGAGCTTTGCATCAATTTCAGCATTGTGGTTCCCATGATCAGCATGTCCTCAATTGGAGGAAACAACTTCGGTGAGTTTTACTTTTACAGAACTGTGAATATTCATATTTAGAATTTAGAATTTTTAATATAAATGTATATTTATATTTAGAATGTATTTTTTAAATACACATACTTATAGACGCACGCAGCACACTTCTGCATATGTATGTAACAAAGCTGTACACACAAAAGCACTATTTGCACACACTTCCTGTTCCACACACACATATCCATACTTGCATAAACATAATACACACATACACACACCAAATGATTCTGTCTGTGATCTCTCTTCACTTGCATGCACTGGCGTCTTCACACAGGTTCCCGTCAAGTGTCTGAATCTGGACCTGGAAAGAAAGTGACGGTGAAAAGTGTGGACGTTTCTGCTGGAGCGGTGAGACACTTCTGATCCCCACATCAACACTTCAACCCTGATGATGCTATTCTCATTCCTCCTGACCAGAGTGTGAACGACTCAAGCAAAAACAAGGACAGAGAGGAGAAGAAAGAGTCCCATGATCGTCCAGACGTTGGGAAGAATTAAACTTGAATAAAAATGTAGAATCATGTTTTGCTTTGTATTTGTGTGCGACAGTGAATATTCTACAAGTGTATCTCAGATCTGTCTGCTGTCTAGCTAAATAACCAATTATCTATTTATCTATCTATCTGTCTGCCTGTCTGTCCGTCCGTTTGTCCGTCTATCCATCCATCACCCTTTCTCTCTCTTTCTCTCTATCTGTCGGTCTGTCTGTCTGTCTGTCTGTCTATGACAGATGCAGCAGTTGTTTCTGTACTATCTGCCTCTATCTCTGCCTCAACATTCATCCAACTAAATAGACTGTTTGTAATTTAAACACATATAACATGCTGTGTGTGTGTGTGTGTGTGTGTGTGTGTGTGTGTGTGTGTGTGTGTGTATGTTGTCCTTTAATGCTCAATGAACAATAAATTCAGCAAAACTACAATATTGTAAGGCCTTGATTTGTATTTACAAAAACAGAACTGTACAAATGTGTCATTGCCTATAGATTCAAACTAAATGCTGTCTGAATAGGCTTCCGTACATGCTGAGCACTGTATTTATCCCTCAATGATTAGTTTTTACTATTTTCTACCGCTTACTCCTTTTCAGGGTCACTGTGAGCTGGCCCTCCTCTCAGCAACTCTGGGCCTTCCAGAATGGATTGGTGGTGAACCGATCGCAGAGCGGGACACACACGGATTCACACTTTCACTCACACCTGGTCAATTTTCCAATGCAGTTATCTGATATGCATGTTTCCCACAAATTGTGGGAGGACATTTGAGGCTCAAACCGGTATTTAAAAGCATTGGGCGATTTAAAATAAAGTACCATAATTTATTTCGTATGTTATTTTCCTCTTATTAAATTTAACAAAAACCAACACCACATTCTTATCTTGCGTCTACAAAAAGCTGGAGCTAAAACCTCAGTCCAGCCGCTTGATGGCGATAAATATCATTAAGCTGAGTTTTCACCACAGTAAGATACGAGAAGAAACTTTCTTGCGATTTCGGCACGAGCGCGCAAAGCGCGCGGGAGATTTTGTTTAGTTTACTACTTGTATTAAATAATAATGGGGTTAACGTGTGGGGTTAAAAGATTGATTTGGTTTGCCCGAAAGCAAAACTAGTAACATTTTTTCTGAAAGCAGATCCCGTCGATTGGTGATCACAAGTATGTTTGGCATTATCTGGTAAGTTTCAAGACGCAAATGTATATTATAAATATTAAAAAAGACGCATTTGACACGCGCGCGCGCACACATACAAATTTATACATGCATTAGGCGATCAATATTTCGATACATTGGCTGCATTGAATCGAACAGATCAGATGTCACAATGTAACGGCGACTTTCCAGGTTGTTGGCAAACGTCAGCAATCGTCTTGATTAGTCGCTACTAAGTGTTTTTTCAAAGAGTTTGCTGCTGAAAGTGTCGTTTGGCTCCACCCGTGGGGAATATAGGTCACTTCGGCGTGATGTAAGTCACTTAAACAACGAGTTTAAGCGATAATTATACTGTAACTGTGTTACTACTCAAAATCTGTTCATGCTATTGCTCTTGGTTACTAATGTTAATGGCGGTAATAGCTTTGTAATATTTATAAGTGGAAGAAAAAAGCATTTCATGAACATTTTGCTAGTTTTGTGTATGAATGAATGAATGACTGGCAAAATGTTACTCTCATTACTGAGAATGTGGCGGTTTCCCGATATTCCCGTTGAAGTGTCTGTGTTCCAGTTATTATCCTCAGTAATGAGGTGATCTTTATGTCGCAGGTTTTGAGCAGCCGGTGGTCTGGTGTCGACTGACCCAGCTCTGCTGTTGGGAATCAGGTGAGTGCTACAAAGAAAGAACTGTCCTCATCTTGAATAATGCAATTTGAACGAGTTTGTTTGCAAAACTGGTCTAATAGCATTTGGACAACTAATTTAATTGTCCAAACCATATTCTGACTAGCTGAGGGAATAAAATGTGTACCTTGAAAGTTGATATCGAGACCCGTGGACTCAAATGAAACGGCAAATATACAAACAAAAAAACTCAAATAATAACAAAAAGAAAGGTGAATGAATAGTTTATTCAGAATATTAGTTTAGCTAATATCAGATTTTTGCTAATATCTAGTTCACCTCAAAATTGTGTGTTTATGGAAGTGACACCAAAAGTTAATGTTTCTGCATTGTTTAGACACTTTCACATCACAATTCTAGTGTAACTTTGCAGAAGTAAATTGGCCTGATGTTTCTCTGATCTGATTGTTTTGCAGTTTTGGAATCAATTTTTGTCTTAGGAACAAGACTACTGTATGGACTTGTACATGATGAACTGTGAGTTATTGGCCACATGTAGTGCGCTCGGTTATCTGGAAGGCGACACTTACCACAAAGAACCAGACTGCATTGGTGAGACTCGTATAAATTTATTAGACATGATGCTTTTTTTGTTTGTACGCCACTTTCATTTGTGTGCTTGTAGAGAGCGTGAAGGATCTGATTCGTTACCTGAGACATGAGGATGACACTCGAGATGTCAGACAGCAGCTGGGAGCAGGACAGATCCTTCAGAACGACCTGCTGCCCATCATCACCCAGCACACGCAGGACAAGCCGCTCTTCGATGCTTGTATCAGGTGTGTCACAGTCGCGTTACACAGTGTTGCCATAGAAACTCAAAGATTTCAACTATACTGTGAATCCTTTACCGCAGAAACTATTTAGCAGCTCCACTTTATGATTAATTTCGTGATCTGTTTTTTTTCCATTCAGATTTTCACTGAATTATGTTTGGTGTATAATTATTTATACAGAACTCTTGGGATTTAAGTACATATTTATTTTTTCGCCATAAGCAGTATAGCCAAAATCACGAGTCTCAAACTGCTGCCCTTGAAAGAAAAAATAACCAATTTAAAAAATCTAAACACATCTGATGTAAATACATAATGCCTTTTAAAAGGAATATCACCTAACTAAACTAGTTATAAAAATGCCAATTGGAAAAAAAAGCAATGGTAGCTATAAGTAGTGTATTAAATTTGAATCTAGGGTGTGGATTTCAAACTGGCCTGGAGATGTAACAGACAGCAATAGGAGGGATGTCTTAACTTCATTGCACAAGAATAAAGAATAAAGCGCACAATTTCTGGAACTCTATTTTAGAATGTGAGATTAGCAATTTTGGCTTAATTATTAAAACTGACCTTTTGGGTGATTTTCAAATGTTGTAAATACTCGCATTTTAATTTGTGTAATTTTCTCAAAGTGTCCTTTGAGGCTTGGTCCCCCAACTGTAATGCCCTTTGTTATTAAACAATCTGTAGTGACAAATTTGAAGATGGCTGGAAATTGTGGTTAACAAAGTTTTTTACATTTGATCTCAGACTGATGGTGAACTTGACCCAGCCGGCTCTGCTCTGCTTTGGAAAAGTTCCAGATGATCCAGCTTTCCGACATCACTTCCTGCAAGTGACTTCATATCTTCAGGCCTATAAAGAGGTACAATAGAGCTCGATTTCAGCACAGATAAGCAGTATGATGAATACGGTGTGTGATATCTGAATCTGTTTCTGCAGGCCTTTGCGGATGAGAAGGTTTTTACCGTGTTGAGTGAAACTCTCTACAATCTTCTTCAACTGGTGAGTCAGCAGTACTGTGTAAGGAAATCAAAGGTGCTTTTTAGAAAATCGATTGAAATGTTTTTTTAAAAAGCATATTTGTAATGTACAGATTGTAATTATACTTTATTATTAATTTAGCAATTATACTGTAATTAATCAATTTGGCTCTGGAACCATGTCTATCAAAATGAAATCTTATATTCCCAAGTATACACTTTCATTTGTGAACATATAAAAAGTGTAATTTAAACTTTAGGTGTCGCAATTAATTAATACATGTTGAATTAATTCCTTAGAGGATTTAGCATAATCCACATATTTTCCAGAACCTCTTTCAGAACATGTGAACCTATAAATGTAATATAAATGTCAGGAAAGAAGGAAAATGACCTCATCTGAAACATGGACCTTCACCATTGACAATAGTTTGATTATTTGCAAAACTGATGGTAAATATATCAATTTAAATTAATTTATAATGTCCAAAGAGCAATACAATTTACTAAATTTGTGTAAATTTTTTTTAAGAAATCATTTTCCGAAAATTTCTCATTGACGATTGCTGCTGATTGTTTTTTTTATACCCCTGTACAGCAGCACTGTACAAAATACTAATTATAATAATATTATTAATAATAAACAAGAGTAATAATCGATTTTTCTTTTTTCGCCACTTTACAAGACCACCAGGTCTTCTCAAAGCGCCTCTTACAAATCAGAGCACCATACACACCATCCTTCGCCTGGTGAAATAGCGGCAATCAAACGCGCCAGCCTTCACCAGGCGTACACACCATACACATTCACACACACCCACGTGGCCATTTTTTTGGATTGTGTGGGGAACCGAAGAACCCGGAGGAAACCTACACAAGCACAGGGAGAATATGCAAACTCTGGAACAAAAAGGACACGGCCGAACTCGCAAAACCTTCTTGCTGTGAAGCGACACCCACCCCGCCATCATGCTGCCTAAAATATTATATCTGTATGTTTTTTTTTTTTTTTTGATCTGAAATTATTCTTTTTTTTAGGACTGGGAGCAAAGAGACGAGGAAGACAATCTGGTTATTGAGAGGATTCTGCTGCTTGTTAGGAACGTGTTGCACATCCCTGCAGATCCGTATGAGGAAAAGGTGAATGTTTATTACCATAACTTCACTAAATATTGTATTGGATAATAAAACTAAATGTCTTGTTTTAGAACTAACCAGCCTCATGGGTCATCATGTATTTTTCATTTATGTGTAAAAGTAATGTTAACACGCACACGCGCACACATTTTTCCTTATGTTTTTTCTATTATGAATTGTTTTAAAATCAAATGAGTCTCCACCAATGAAGCTCCTTGTTTAACATCACTTTAACTGCTAACAAGTATTTTAAAGGGACATGTTTTAACAATCGATTTAGTGTTCATCAATGATTTAGATTAATTTATTTAGTCAAGACACAAAAGATTTGGCACAAACCTTCAAAATCTGTGTTTGTTCACCTAGAATGTGGACGATGATGCCAGCGTTCACGATAAGCTTTTGTGGGCTGTTCACATGAGCGGACTGGATGATCTGCTGAAGTTTCTGGCCTGTGCTCAGACTGAACAACAGTGGAGCTTTCACATTCTGGAGATCATTTCTCTTATGTTCAGAGATCAGGTAAGTGTCTTGTAAACCTGAAGAGTCTGAAGAGCCGCTCAATCTCGAATAATTACAGTGAACATCAGGTTTGACAGCTTGCTCTCTGTTGGAATAGACGGCTGAGTTGTTGGCAAGTGCGGGACAGGCACGTTCAGTGCAGGAGAAGCAGAAAGACCTACAGGAGCTGGAGCTTCTCAGGCAGAAGGAGATGGCGGAGAAACGGAGCCGCACATTGCAGAGAGGAGCAAGGTGAAACCAAAAATTTTTCAGTCATCAGGCCAGAGTTATTGTCCAAGGTCACTAAAAACTTTATCGTGATGTGTAAGGTTTGATATCATTTGCCATCAGTTTGGAGAATTTGTTTCTGTTTAGAAATCCATCCTTTTTATTTTTTTTTAATAGAAATAACAATATGTCAAAGAGCTTGATGACTCTTAAATTTATCAAGATGTTTCAAAGTGTGTGGTATGGTAAAGTGTAAAACTTTTTAACTAGTAAAAAAATGTTTTAACAAAAATATTCATTGAATAATTGATTGGTAATCGTGCTCCTGTTCTAATTGGTACGTTAAGAACAGTTCAGCTCTCTTATCTATGTCTGCTGCAGTTCACTAGGTCTTATTTCAAGGTAGGTCTTTTACTTCAGAGGAAAATTAATCTTGTATTGTGGCCAAAATTAAGCATGTTTTCCTTTTTTGTTGAAGGCACTCACGGTTTCGCGGCTCGTATGTCATTGAAGGTCTGAAATCCATTGGAGACAAAGACGTGATTTTTCACCAAGGACTTCACAATGCAAGTTTTTTAATGCAATAGGCTCTTTTGTGGCTAGTTCTGAAGAATCATTTTTCCCTTTGACATCTTTGTTGTTTGTGTAAAGTTCAAGAACTATTCCCATGATTCGGGCAAATCGGTGAGGCGCGTTCCTAAACGCAAGCGTCTGGCTCCCGACTCTGAGAATCAGCGACGGTCAGCCTTAAACGTGCGTCTCTTCCTGCGAGACTTCTGCACTGACTTCCTGGAGAACTGCTACAATCGTCTTATGTACCTGGTGAAGGTGAGCACGACAACCACTAGCTCACTGGAGAGTTTCTGACCAGTGTTTGTCGTGTGTCTTGGGCAGGAAGGACTGATCCGAGAACAGGCCCAGCAGCATGATGAGACGTACTATTTGTGGGCTTTAACCTTCTTCATGACCTTTAACCGTGGCCAGTCCTTTAGACCAGACCTGGTCTCCGAGACCATGTCCATCCGCACATTTCATTTCATAGAGAAGAATATCACTAACTATTATGAGATGATGATCACAGATCGTAAGGAGGCGACGTCGTGGTCTCGCAGGTTTGTCTAGATTTATTAGTCTTATTTTTTTCTGGTTAATATATAAAACATCTGGTTTGCCTTTTATCATTTATCTCCGTCAGTTTTTTTTTTTTTTTTGTCCTTGTCTACGTTTATGTGTTATGTGTCTTTCTGTATATCTCTGCATTTATGTCTGCATCCATCTGTCTGTCATTCACTGTCTGTCTGTCCATGTATTATCTCCTGATTTAATTCTTTCTGTAGATTTTTCTATAGTTTTTTTAATTGACTGATTCATATGGTTGAAAAAAATCATTATGTCACCTAACAGCATTTGGATGTACATTTGGACTATTGAACAAACTTTCACGCTTTTGTCGTTTAGTCATGTTTAACAATTTAAGGAAATTTACATTTGCTTTAGTCTTCTCTCTTTCATTATAAATCCAGCTTGAATCCAAGAAATGTAATGATGTTTTAAAACAAGTTTTATTTTGCATTTGTGTAAATATACACTTTTTCTTTTGCTTTTGTGTAGTTCTTTTAAATTAATGACATAAATGTTTTATCAGTTGTTTACTTTTAATTCCCAGAATGCACTTGGCCTTGAAGGCGTATCAGGAGTTGCTGCTGACTGTGAACGAGATGGACCGTTCCAGAGATGAAAACATCCGCCATAGCGCCAGTGTCATCAAGAGTTCGTGGTCTTTTCTCAGAATGCTAGGATGCGAATGATGTCCTGTTGGTCACAAGCCTTTTGTTGGTTCTTTAGGTAATATCTTCTACCTGATGGAGTTCAGGGAGATTTTTCTGACGCTCCTGCGGAAGTTTGATGAGCGAATGCAGCCTAGATCCTTCCTCAGGGATCTGGTGGAGTCCACTCATCTGTTCCTCAAGATGCTGGAAAAGTTTTGCAAGGGCCGGAAGAGTCTGGTGGTCCAGGTGTGACTGAACCATAACAAGAAAGAACAGATGAGATCTGTCTGGCTTTGCACTAAATTTGTAATTATTTGTTTTACTTTTAGAAGAAGCGAGTGAAACGAAAGAAGCGCCGCCAGAAGAGTCTCCTGACAGAGCCCAGCCCTGAAGACCTTGAGCAGACATGGCAGACGGTGTCTCAGGAGCTCCGGGCCTGTGGCTTTCAGGTGACCCCCAGAAAGTCTGATAAAGAATGTTTGATAAAATGGGTTTTATTTTTTATTTTTTGGTCCGATATGTAATGACAAATAATAGTCTTGTCATTTTTCCATCGTTCATTCATTTACAATGTTTATAAACACATTAATAAACACTGTGGTTCCCTGTAAAAATGAGAAGTATTACTACTCAACTACAGCTCACATTCTCAGCGGATGCTTCACGTTATTCACTCTTCACAAGAGTTTAAATTCACAAAAGGTCTAATAATTTAGGTCATCAGGATTTTATATGCTTCTTTGGTTTATATGTAAATGCTGTTTATTTTCTAGATGGTATTGTTATTCACGGTTTGTACCCTGACTAACTTTATGCATCCAGCCTATTTTTTTAAATTGGATTTAACGACATGGCTTCTCTGTGTTGTGATGGTTCTTGCAGATCTCTGAGAGCCTGACTGCGACCACTGTTCCTTTCGATGCCACGTCGGACACTCCAGTGAGTGAACAAAGGGCCGATGCTCTGATCAAGATTCAGGACTGTTTGACGTCTCTTCAGGGACCTGAAGCTCTAAGTCTGCTCCGCGCTTCACGGTAATACCTTCACGTCATGTTCACAAAGTGTTCTGTGCTCATAACACAATATTAGAGAACGATGATTCACCTGCAAATCCATTTCCTGACACAAGGTGGCGAGACTTTATGTTGGTGATAAATCTACTTGATCTGCCTTCTCTTCGTTTGTAGTTTGTCATTACTCTTGTGTTCAGATATATTCCATTCTCTTCTTGCTTTCTTTTGAAAACCTGTTTTTGCTGTGTTGTTTCTTTTTTTGACCTGTGTCGGTAAGTTTAAGTTACTTGCCAGGTCAAAGCTTTTTGAAGTCATGATTGTTTGTGATTGTATGTAGAACAAAATTGAATGTAATAATATTTTACTCCATGACTAGCACTAATTCTATTACATATTGTAAAAATGATAACTTTTACTAACAGGTTTTCTAAGCAGAGCAAATTGGAACTTCTTGATTGCGTAGCATCTTTATACAGTGTAAAAGTCTTAAAAAATTAAAAAGTCGCTAACCCTTAACTAAAGCTAATGCTAACAACTTTTGCAACGCTTACAAAATTTTTTAGTTAGAAATTTAAGTTAAAAATGACCTTAAAATTCCTTAATGAGATTTTCTATGATATTCAGACCGTTAAGAATTTTTTTTTTT
>SOMO01000026.1:1395671-1414639 GCA_028128575.1 Paedocypris carbunculus | reverse complement strand
TATATATATAAAAGATACGTATAGATAGACTTTCTGAATGTTGTGCAGGGCCAGTTCCGCTGGATTCTGCTTTGGAGGAAGACGAAGGGGATGAAATTGAAGAAGAGGAAGAGCTGGAATCGGTCCAAGTGTCTGAGACGGAATTCAACTTCCTCGACTTTATCAAGAGGTTTGCAGTAATCTCGTGTCTCATGTTTCTTTCTCTCTCCTACTTCTTTGCTTATTGTAAACACCTTTTTAAAACCCAGATTTGCCAACCCGAACATTGTGCGTCCATACGTTTTCCTGCTGCGCTCATACTCGCAGAATTCCGCTCACACCAATCACTGCATCGCGCGCATGCTGCACAGGCTGGCTGTGGACCTGAAGATGGAGGCTTTGCTCTACCAGCTCTCGGTCTTCTGTCTGTTTAATAAGATCCTGGTGGACCCGGCCGCAACTGTTTATCAGGTCATTGCACAGACAAACTCACTTTCCGTTCAGACCAATCATGGAGAAATTGTGAAAAGTTTTTTGCTTGTTTTTGTGGTAATTATTTTTTGCTATATACTCATTTATATATATAGATAAATCAACACTAAAAGATTTTAAACTCTTCACTCATCTGAGTGTCCTCCGGGATACAGATGATGTCACATCTGACCTTGCGCCTTAGTAATCGTTTTTATTTTCCAGTGTATTTTTTCATGTTTTACACTGTAGCCTCTTGAAGACTTGAAAGTAAACAGGCCTTGTAACCCTCTCCTGCTGCTATGTATATAAAAATAAACATTTATCTCTTTTGTTTCTGACAGGAACTTGTTACATTTGCCAAATTTGTTCTCAACCGCTTCTTTGTGTTCACTGCCAAAAACAACAAAGCGTTTGTGGAGCTACTGTTCTGGAAGAACGTGGGCGCGGTGAGAGAGATGGCCGAGGGATATAGTAAAGACGGGTAATGCGCACGTGTTTGTGCACTTCTCTCTGTAGTGTCAGTGATCTTTGTCTGGCAGCTCACACGATGTCCGTTTGATTAGGGATCAGCTCCAGAAAAAATCCAAGTGGATGCCTGAGGATGAGGAAGAGCTTCAGCGCCTGTATGAAGAGCACAAGGATTCTGGAGGTGGGTCTGCACATGTTCAGTCTGATGAGAGTGTGTGCACTGAGCGGCTGTGTTTGCTCTTCAGTGCCAGACCTGGTGGAGACGTTGCTGCCTTTGCTGAACAGCAGTCGCTCGCGGCGTGAGGTGATCGTTCGCCTGGTCTCCATGGGTTTGGTCAACAGTGCTAAGGATTTGAAGAAAGAAAGGTATTAAGACACACACTATTAAGCTTGTTGCTCGGGCCATGGTGTGTTTGTGAGGTTTAGCTGATCTTGACCTAACTTGACTGTGTCGTTTCTTTGTGTTAATAAGGAAAGGAACTCGTATTGTGCTCTGGACCGAAGAGCAGGAAGAAGAACTGCAGAGGCTTTTTGAAGAGTATAAAGACTCAACAGGTATGTGCATTAAGCATAAGGACGCTAAATATTTTATGACCCTTGATTTGATTGACAACATTTTTGTAAATACAGTTTTCAGAGATGTGCCTTATACAGGCGTGAGAAAGAAATCTTACTGCATGAATTAATTTCCAAACCTGTTTTCTTTGAGGTCATCGCAATGTGCTTTAACCTTAAGAAAGGCAGCTGTTGAAAGTTTTTAAAAACCTGTTCACATGAATTTAAAGAACAGTTTTGCAGACAATCACCCAGTCAAAAAAGTGATATTTGCTGTACTCTGAATTCGGTGTAAGACACAAATGATTTACGTAAAGATTTGTTATATTTTGTTTAGCTTTAGAATGTGCATCTATAGAAACATCTGTACAAACTCAAATTAAACGTTTCTCTTTTCAGGTGTGTTATGATACATCGGCATTGTGTTATTAATATACCTTCAATATATGTTTGAATAAACAAGCAATTGTCTCTCTTTATGGACCCTAGATCTACCACTTTGTTAGCGTGCTTGCTACTTCATTATCTAGCAATATTTTAAATAGTTGCACTGCTATTTAATGTATAGATTGCATATTATCAGTTCAAGTTGTTTTCATAGTCAATAGTTAAAACACTGCAAATTTAACAGACTTCTACAATGGAATCTGTTGTTAACTTTTCTGTTTCATACATTGATAAAAACAGTGTTTCCCAGCAAAAACAAAATGCAATGATGATTAATGAAAAGTAGTTTTCAGTGATACTTGAGTTGAAATGTGTTATTGAACAACATGGTGTTATGTAATTAATTAATTTACTACATTGTATAAATGTATAATTCATACATTTCATCGATTATTACTCGTGTTTTGACATCTATTTTTCACTGCAGACGTCCTGGGGAATATTTTGAAAAATGCCACCGCCAAGCGTTCCAGAGCTCGCATTGTTGACAAGATCCTCAGCATGGGCCTGGTCTCTGACCGCAGGGAGCTCCACAAGAAGAGGAAGTCCAAAGCTTCTGGAAAGAGTGCTGGACTGGTGAGGGTTTTTACTGAGAGACAGTAATGCAGAGATGCTCTACTGATCAGGAAGCATGTCTGATTACTTTCTTTTCTTGTCATCAGACAGAAGAAGAGTTTTTTGGCCTGTCTAGAGATGATCAGGATCAGGACGAAGATGGAGATGACGAAGAAGATGAATATGAAGAGGAGGAGGAGAAAGAAGATGAAGAGGAAAGCGAAAATCTTGCTGTTGTCCCCGCTAGAAGAGTACAGGAGGGAAAGAGCGGAGGAGGAATAAATCCTGAGAAGGTTCACAGCCTGACTATTATGTCCCAGGAATTACGACAACAAGGTCCCTGATTCATTTAAGTTTTTTAGAGGTGTGTCCAAAGACTGAGATGATCACTGGCTTTTCTGCTGATAGGTCTGTCAGGGCCCATCCTGTGGCTTCAGAACGCACTGAACCGAACAGCTGATGATCGTGAAGAAGACGGTGAGTGTTGTCTGGCATATTCAAAAGGAGATTTATGGTGGTGCATATTCCTTTGGTGAAACGTATTTTGGTGATAAGTATTGTGGTGCTTTCCTCAAAAAAAGGCAGTGGACCTTTTAAGATCTACAAGAACCATCAAGTTTAAAACTTTGCTTGTAAAGATTTCGGAAATTGCAGATATTAGATTACAGATCTAGATATGATGATTAAATACGACGAAAACAAAAGCTTACAGAAGATTGAATTTGCAGGAGTTTCCCATCCTGTGGCTTTGGTTCCTCTGACGGAGGAGAACGAGGATGCCATGGAGAACAGGTCTTTTCACAAACTCTTACGCAAAGTTGGCATCCGTGCTCCCTCAGAAGGACAGGTTCGTTTCTACTTATTTGTGTCATAGTCATCTAGTATTTCATTCTCGAAATGTGATCTGTAGTCTTGTGGTCCTAATGTGCTTGCATCAGGAATCTTTCTGGAGGATTTCAGCAAGGCTTGGTGTGAATCAGCTGAGGGCTTTAGCAGCATCTCTGGAGCCTGCTGATGTGATTCCATCTGAAAGTGGCTGTGAAGAAAGAGAGAACAGTGGCTCTGATGTTATGGAAGATGACCAAGAACTGAGATCCCAAGCGCTGAGAGCTCTGCTGCTGTCACGGCAGAGGAAATGCTCCTCTACTAATCACGGTGAGCAAACAAAAACGACCTTGTAGTTGGTTAAAATGTCGTTATAATTTCGGTATTTTGAACAAACTAAGCATGTTGTTTTTGCCTTTACAAGACTCTCCGTCCTGTGCGGGCAGCCCTGACACTGAGGAGCAGAGGTCAGTTCTTGTTCTGATGTTACACTAGATGGCTCCAAGCACTAATTACACATCCAGACACAGAACTGTTTTGTATCTCTCTTCCAGTGATTGTATTGAGCCAAAAATCTCAAAGAAAAGAAGTCGAGTGTTGGAAGATGAGGATGAAGGTGGGGATGGTGAACAAAGAGGTAAACAGGATTTTTTTTTTTACTTCAAGTTCTTTGGATTGTTGATGAGGTTGAATAATTTTTCAATCAAACTACCTGAAAGTCAGAAAAAATGAATACGTATGTTTAAATAAGTATTAATAAGTATTAGATCTAAGTACTTATGTTAAGTTGTGTTTTCAGAACTATCAGAATGATTGAGTTTGCCCAGTAGTTGCATTGCTGTCTGTTGTCTAAAAATGATTTCTCCTCCCTTTTTCAATTTTTACACATGTATTTTGCTTCTTTTAGATGGAGAATCATTGAGTGGCAAGAATTTTGCTGCGCCAGCCAAGCGCAGATACACGAGAGTGATCAGTGACGAAGAGGATGAAGATGGATAGACATTTTTCTCAAATGACACAAACGTATCTTGTGTCATGTGACGTTCTGTTGTTATCTTGAGTTACACATCCATGTCTGCGTGCTTGGCTCTCTAAAAAAAGTAATGTTACGTTTATTTGCATGTTTAGAAATTGATGCATTTGTTTACTGTCGATGCGTGTGTTTTCACAGTAACAACGGTAAAAACGTTCTGTTCTGAATTTCGTATGTTTAATAGAAAAAAATATATTTTTTTAATTTAAAGAGATCCAGCCCCACCCCCCCCCCAATTTCACCTGGCTATTTTGGTAAAATGTGTCTTTGTGAAGTNTAATAAAAAAAAAAATCTGAGCGATGAAAATTAAAGAAAGTTTCTGTTGTAATGGATAATATGTAATTGTAAAACACTTCACTGTCTGTTTTAATTCAAACAAACAATGTCAACACAATTTCAAAACATGCATGCAATTTGTAAGTATACCTTCATTTGTAGATGGTGTTTATAAGCATGTAAAACGCGCACACATACAGTGACATACATAAATGTACACAAAACAAATATTTGTATGGAATTAGTCTATTGATATAGATTACTGAAGTTCCATTTTTATGCCTCTTCATTACCTTACATGTACCAAGTTGGACACTCTGAACTGTCTTAATCCTTTAATACCAAAATGTAGTCAAGCAGGAAATGGACACATTCTGCAGATATTATTTTGTTTTGTCGGCTGAACATCCATGATGCAAAGAATGAATCATGGATCAGTGCTTACATTATTTTGATTCAAAATGCTGACTCCACCATTCTAAGGTTGAAGCAAAAGACTCCTCAGACCAGACAACAATTTTTTGATAAGTTGTCTAATTTTGGTGAACCTGAATTGTAGTCTCCATTTCCTGTTCTTAGCTGACAGGAGTGGTGCCCGGTGTGATCTTCTGCTGCTGCAGTCCATCAGCCTCAAAGTTTGACGTGTTGCGCGTTCAGAGATGTTCTTCTGCACACCTCGCTTGTAACAAGTGGTTGTTTGAGATACTGCAGCACATCAGAGATTTAAAAAAAAAAAAATTAAAAAAAAAAAAACTATGAAGAAAGCTGAAACGATAATGGAGAATATAATTAATCGTTTAGAATAAACTTTTGCCATAATGGTGGCATACTTGAAAACCAAAACGAAATACTGNAAAATTATACCAAAATAAACTATGAAGAAAGCTGAAACGATAATGGAGAATATAATTAATCGTTTAGAATAAACTTTTGCCATAATGGTGGCATACTTGAAAACCAAAACGAAATACTGTAAATGGCTTAAAATGAATTCTGAAATTTGCTCTAAAATCAATTTTTTTTTTCCCCAAAAATGTTTCTGTGTAATTGTTGTAAAGTGACATATTATGAAATCTGTAGAGCAACAAGAATACTTTTGAGTTCTGGCTTTATTTAACGGTGTATGAGATGCAGCGTGACCCAATTAGCGTGTCACTGGACCGGAGGGCCTCTCTGAAATCAGTGGACAATCGAAGACCACCCACGTTTAGTCCAGAACCTCTGACGTAAGCTTTACATCATTACTGGCAGCAAATAGTCCTCTGTTCGCGTCCCAATCTCAAATCTTTCATTTTTCCAGCAAGTTCACTTCTGTGTAGATGGACACCTCACACGTGCTCTGTTTCCCGTCACTGCTCGGCCACTACAGCACAAAGTCTGCTATTGTCAATTTACTTCGTTATCAAACTGGTTTGTTTTCCCTCCAGCATTTTAGATCATGGTGTTCCTGTTCAGTGTTAAATTAGGATTTCATTTCATCAATCAGCTTTTGGAGGAGAAAATTAACCGATACGCTTGATGTCTCCTAAACGTGATTACCATCATGTATATGTGAAAATCATATATGCATAACGTTTATGCATAACACTCAGAGTTACACAGAAACACTCTCACATGACACACATAGTGTCTCTCTACAAACTCTTTAATTATACAAAATGCATGTTTCAGGCAAAGTGTGAACTCAGGCATTCTATAAAATGCCTGAAACCAGGGCAGAACGAAATGTGTTGGAGACATTGTTCATGTTGAAAGGCCTTCAGGTACGTGCGTCTTTTTTGTTACGTTTTGAAACAGTTTGTTTTGTCTTTGTTCAATTTTGTTTTTAAAAATCTTTGAATTTTAAGTGACTGTCTCGGATACTGTGTTTCATGTTTTTGTAATTATTAATCTTTACATCTAAATTAATTTGTAAACACTTGCTGTTTCTGATTCATTATCGTTCATTTTGTGTTTTTTTAAAGAACTAATATTACAATATTATGTTTTTTACAGAACTGTTATTAAGACCATGACTCTGAAATGTCGTTCTTTTTTTTTTTTTTTTTTCATTTTTAGAGGTTTTGTCATCTAAGGTCTTTCTGATATGGACATTTCACACTTTGCCTGTTAAAAATATACACACATAATATGTATATATGTACTCTACATGCTTTGTACATTTGTAAAGCGCTTTTCATAGTTACAACTGTCTCAAAGTTGCTGTGTGAAAATGTAAAAATAGAAGATTTTTGCATTTTGTCATTGTTCGTGGAAGTTTAAGATTATTGATCTGATCATTTATGACTCATTATACATACATAAAACTATTCATTTAAGTTGTCAGGGTCATGCCCCAACACACACACACACACACACACACACACAATTTTTTAAATATCCATTGATAAAGGGATCAAATCAAAAAAACTATATACAACTGGAGTTCAAAGTATCGCTATGAGCATTTTTCTTTTCTAACTTATCTTTCATTTTGTAGAATTTCAAACTAACAACCATGGATCAATGTCCTTTTATGCTTTACTTAACAGTGATTTAGCAGACGCTTTTATCCAAAACAACTTACAAGTCATTACAAATTTTCTACCATTTAACAATTTTTCATGCTTTCCCTGGAAATCAAACTCATGACCTGGTGTTCCAAACCCCAGCGCTCTACAGACTACGTGAGTAGTATGTGAGGTGGAAGTAAAGACTCCTTCTGTTTTAAGCTAAATAAAGTATTTATTGTAGAAAATGATTAAACAAACACAAGAACTGAAATAAGTATGAATATGTGTACGCTTTTTGCATGAAAAACAAACTACTACATAGTTAATCTGTCTACACAACATAAAGTGGCCGAACATGAGTAAGAAAAGCTTGAAAGCAGAGAGAGCCTAGCAACACTAGAACGCAAAATCTTTTCATTTGGAAACTGTGTCACATTAATAGACGACCATTCACCTTATTCCACAACGACAACATGTCAGAACAGTTTTTTTTACATACATACAAACAAGGTTTCAAAATGGCTTCCTTTTCGATGCGTGTGCCCTTAGAGGACCTTCTTTTAGAAACCCTGTGGCATTTATGAACGTTTCGTCTGGGTGACTCGCAGGAAATATCGATAAACCCAAACCAAAGGGTAAACGTAAATACGCAGTGACGCAATGACCTGCATTTGGAGGATTTGGCTCCATGGAAATATCAGTGAGTTTCAAACTGTTCCGATGAGGTAGTTTTTACTTCGATTTGTTATTGATTTGTGTTTAGTTTCATCCAAGATTCTGGATGATACTTCTGCTCTGAGAGTGGCAGGGAGGTTGGCAGCCATTACATTCCAGTCAGAACTCTCATTCTCTCCAGTCAGGAGGTTGATGCGCTGTACGTGTTTTTAAAGTTGGCGCCGCTGAGACGTTCTCCATTCTTAGGTCAGTTTTGGGATTGGACATGGGGTTAGAGAGGGAAGAACTGGTTCGGCATCGAATGTGGACGACAGACTTGCCGGTGGGACTCACCTCGACCGTCTGTAAACTCATTGGACATTTTTTCTTTTCTGGTATTAAAATCCACCTACACGACTTGTGCTTGAAAAGGTGAAACATAAATGACAACGTGGCATTTCTTGCCATTTGCTTCCCGTAGTGCAAATTTTATTGTTGGTAAAGAGAGTGCCCAGAAATATCTTTGATACCCCTCTCCACCCACCCCCAATTTTTCTCTTTCGCTTTTACTTTTTTTTTGTTTTTACTTTTTTGTTTTTTACTTTTTTTGTACTGTCTTTTTGACAATATACATATATTATTTTCATGTAAGAAGGCTTCTCCTTAATCCAACATTATAGTGCTTTTGTTTCCAACAAAGGGATGTCTTTGCCATCTGTCGAGACAGATCTTTCGCTTCTTGAACTACAATTAATGGTTGGCAAGAGCCAGAAATGGTTTCTAATTAAAGACAAAAATACTCGAACAAACTTTCGACATTGATTAAAACGGTATTGTATCATCCGTACATGACGTAGAGTGTCGTAATGCTGAGCTTCTCCTTTCATTACCGGTGGGGAACCTGCAGGAATGGAGCTTGTGAGCCTCATGTCCAAAGAACATCAGCATTCAGTGTGAGTGAACAGGTCCTTGACTACCACAAGTGTCATGTTTGCGAGTCTCGGCTTTGACAAAGACCATTAAGGCAGAGTTTAGGTTAGCAGTCAAACGGTTCTTAAATACATGTAAAATTCCTAGCGCTCATCACACAAAACGCCACAAACTATCGACCTATGGCACAAGATATAATCTTTGCCGCCTCTGATGCACATGTCTCTCTTTTTCTTAATAAATAAATTACTTTTTGTCATTTATATTTCTCTTTCTGTTATGATGATTTTGTCCATCGCAGATGCTGAAGCGCGAGAGTGGCGCTGCATCTTTAGGCCGATGTGGCTAAAATATACGGTCACAACGTACCTTTTCTTTGCAAGAGTTCTAAAAATAACAGCACCTCTTCTCTTTTTCTTCTTTCTTTGTCTTTTTTTACAAGATAATGAGTTAAGAGAGGATCAAAGTGGTGATGAAAGGGTGCGGAGACTGCTGGGAATGTCACACCAGAGTGGTACTGTAGCAGCACGGGAAGAAGGGGTGGGTGCGTCTGAGTCCTTTCATGGTCCCTCGGTGCTCAAATTTGCACTGGGAACAATAAAAACGTGACGGGAACCTAGATACGTCTTAGGATGCTGGCTTACTTTGGACTTGACGTCAGAATTAAACGATGACGTGAGAGAATAATCTGTCAAAAGTCTGGTCAAACTTCCCTAGATGAAAATGAACACCTTCACAACTCCACAAACCAATAGATGACAATAGTTTCTACGCTGTCTCACCTTTTATCGTTTCTCATTGTAGGGACCGAACACGTCTCGTACAGTTAAATGGTACGCGTAGAGGGATTTCAGAGCTGTGAGGTGATAGCTGTGAAAAAGACATGAAAAATAAAAGCCAGGCGACCAAAACACCAGGTTAAACAAACACTTAGAAATACGCATGTGATAAAAATCCCAAAGAGATTCGTCCTGGATTTGTGTTCTAATGCAACTTTCTTCTTTGATCTCTGGATGTTATGTGGCGCTCTTTCCGAGCCATGTAAGTAAAACAGCAGTGACAGAGATTCTAGGTCAAGGTCCCTGACGCCATCATCCCACACGAGATCTGACGAAGCAGCAAGCAATAATCCTACGAGCAGCCGCAGCGGTCCACTACCATTCCGGGAATTTTCCCGTGGATGATCTGCTGCTTGTCATTAAAGTAGAGCATGTTTATTGGGGACATCTTGGTGGGAGTGCAGCACGGTCCGGCCGAGCCTCTGGGGTTGGCGTGTTGTACCAGATGAGTGTGCGGGTACTTCTGCATGAACATGTACTCGCACTGGCCTGAGCAGTAGTTGGCCTTGTAGCGCTTGGGTGCGATGATCCAGTCCCAACCGAACGCCTCAAAGTCCACCGTGAGTGGGTATCGACAGCAGCGCGACTCTGTGGAGTGCTCGTCACAGTCCAGACCCAGGTTTCTTCTGGAGCGTTTGGTGGTTTCGAGAACCTTGACCTCCAAGAATGGCTGCTGGGGATTATGGGAAGAAGAAGATAAACAGAAATTGGTCAAATAGGTGGGACAGAAATATGGAACTGTTTTTATATTTTTGTTCAAAGTGTTGCATAGTGGGGAAAGATGAGTGGAAGAGTATGAGGAAAACGCACATTTTATCAGTTTACTTCAAAGTAGAGTTATGAGAAGCAACCAATTATTGAAAATATAAACTAAAGGTCAAAATGCGATATAACTTTATTCAAAGTAGGACACAATATCTTTGTTCTTCCTATAAGGGAACAAATGCACAAAAGCAATTTTTTAAAATAATATTATTGGAAGAAATTGTCACTCATTTCTCTCCCTTATTTACACATAAAAATGATTACAATTACAATTCTGTTATATTATCAGCGTGCTAAATCCATTCATGATTTTCCCATCACTCTTTCACAACGTGCGGCAGCCGTATGTACTTGTAAAAGGGGACTCGGGTTTGAGTCCCTCTCATACTGTATAACAGGTCTAAGGGTCCTTACCAGCCCCTCTTCTCCAGGCCCTAAAGACGTCACGGCCAGGTCATTGCCGCTCTCATCGAAGGCATTTATATCAATGCCCCAGTTAGTGTGTGGCTGCTTGAACCAGTTCTGCAATACATGTTTGAAATCAATGCTCTGCCAGTGACCCGACTGGGAGTTCAGCTCAATTTTCAGCGAGCGGATGCGGATGTGTCGACTGCCCTGCTCAGTGACGGGTTTGAGTCGCAGGATCTGCAGGTAAACAGTGGAGGTTTTTTGCAGTGGACGTAAGTAAACCCATAGCTGAGCTTTCAGGACCTTGGTGAACATAAGTTTTGGACTGAATTTGAAGAAACAACATCCTGGCTTCCCGTCCACCTGCACCAGAGGTTCAGCTGAAAGAAACAAAGAAAATTTCAATTTAGTCTTGAAGCTTTACTATGTACAGATGATTTCTTTGGATCGGTACAGGGAAATGAAAGACCATGAAACCATCTCATCAGGGGGCATGAGAAGACTATGCAGACGAGTGAATGTAGAACTTTGGTAAGGAAACCCAAGTAAACATTTTTGGAATTTTTACAACCTCAAATTCTCTGTTTTGGGACTTTTGGGAAAACCGAAGACCCAGAAGAAACCCACGCAAGCACAAGAAGAACTTTACACAAAAAGACCCCTACCGACCTCAAACTGATTTTAAATCTACAGTAGAATGTACATTTGAATGTGACATGAAATCTAAAAATGATGGACAAAATTAAATATTTGGCAGAGCGTGCAACTCAAGCGCACACTTAAATTCTAGGCCTAGTGAAGTGAATAAGAATAAAATCTGTGTGAAAAGGTGCATTAAAAAAGGTGGAACTTTCAACAATTAATTTATTAAATTAAATATGAAATTAAATTATTTTAAACAATTTAAATTATTTCACTAATTATAGGAGACATTTTTTCTGACCCTCATTGGCCACCAGGTGCCATGAGTTAAGGCTGCCCACTGCTCCGGGTTTGTGTGTGTTGTCACTGTGTAGGTGTAACTGCACTGGATAGTTAGATGCAGAGCAATCCTATTGGCCATTATGACACATTAACTCTCTTTCTTTCTTACTCAAAAGCATCACAAGTTTAATCGCTAATCTAATGTCTTTTTTCAAAGCTTTTGCAAAGAAGCGAAGCAGCATTTGTAGGACTAGATGAGGAAATAACGACAAACTGTAGGTACGACGTCACCACCAGATGGCTATAAAACTCCATAGCACTGGATCCCCCCCCCCACACACACACGCAGACAACTACTGCGGTGCAGTCACACAGACATACACATGTAAATGCTTTTAACACACTAAAAACTAAATATCAAGGGCTTATTGAAACTTTTACACTTTTTAAAAATAGAATAATTAAAAAAATGGTGAACTTCACATTAGGTTTATGTAATGTTAAAAATAAACAGTAACAATGGAAACAATTAAACTAATTAGAAATGAAAGTTATGAGATAAAACAAACGAGGATCTGAACTAGTTAAATGGCACAGGAAAAATTATAATACAAATACAAACAAAAAACATAATATCCTCTTTGTAAATCACATAAAAGTTGATGATTAGTTGATGAAATTGATGAATTTTATGCATTCAAATAATTATTACTACTAAGAAATTTGTATGGCTAACAAAAGAAGAACGATCATGTCTACATTTTGTGACATTTCAACATGGGTTTGATGTAAAGGTGGATTAATACAGAGCTAGATTTTGCATTGTATTTGAATTACAAGGAGGCATCATTCTCAGGAAAAAGAAGGATTCAAACTAAAGAAGTAAAGATGTACCGCCCAACAGTACCTAATGTCTGAAAACAAATCTAAAACATGGGGAGTTAGACCACAACAAAGAGAACATGATTTGATTTATATATTCAGTCAAAGGAAATAACAGGAAAAACACAATAGGCCTGTTATTTCTTCCACATTGTAAAGCGCACCCTCCCCCACTGCCAGTGACCGGAGCACAACTGTCAATCTCAGGTAAATTTAAAGTAACCTGGGCAACCCCGACAGGTCTCTGGGGTCAAAAGGTCAGCAGAGATCTCGGTCTAGTTAAGACTCAGGGTCTAAGGTCAAACACTGGCAGCCTTTTACATCTTATTAATGCCACAGGCACATTTATTTTGAAGGTCAAGGTCACATTTGTCACTTAGCCTATGTGTATTTATTTGCATTTTAATCTTCCAAAAATAATTCAGACACTCTGGATTTAAAACTATCTTTCGGAAGAAAAAAATAAAATTATTTGCACAATAACTTTGTGATAACCAGAAAGTTCTTCCTGGGTCGTACTTGTGGTTGCCAACATCTGCTCTACTGAATGGGCAACCAGACAGTAATAGTGTGAAATCTTACACACTGTACTGTATATTATTTAGCTTATCGTCTATATTTTACATTAAGCTGTATTTTGTGAGTCCACACTAAACACTGGAGCTCCACAAGGCTGTGTGCTCAGTCCATTGCTGTTCACTCTGCTGACTTAAATCACATCATCAAGTTTTCTGATGAAACGACTGTGATTTGTTTCATCATCAAACTTGCAAAGAAAGACTGTGATTAGACTGTGAGTCTAATCAGCACAAGCTACAAGTCTGCGTACAGAGAAGAAGTGGAACATCTGACTTTTTGGTGTAAAAACTATAAACCTATGTTGCAACAATGAAAGAGATGGTTGTCACTCAACACCAACATCACCAGAAAAGCTCAACAGTCCCTGTACATCCCAAGAAAGCGTCTTGCCGCCTGCCACCACGCATCTTAATCACAATCTGTAGAGAAACTATAGAGAGCATCTTGAGCAGCACAGTACCATCACTCAACACTGGCCATTTCACTTCTTCTGTTCCTGTTGTTCTTTAGATTGGGACCATGAAGAGCATCAGACTTTCTTTTGTGAAGTGAAGCTGAGCAAGGAGGTGAACTCCACTTTAAGCCTCTTTCTCACCATCTTCTGTTCATTAGTCGTTGTGCATCTTGTCTGTGTTTGTCCTGTCTCGTACGTCTTGTCATTGCACTTGCTTTTGACCTCCCTTACTACTACTTCTCTTTCGGCTTTTCCCTTATCAGGGGTCGCCACAGCGAATCATCGCTTTCCACCTCATTCTATCCTGAGTATCTTCCACCTTGACCCCAGCCAACCTCATGTCCTCTCTTACAACATCCATATATCTCCTCCTTGGTCGTCCTCTTGCTCTCTTCCCTGGCAGCTCCATCTCCAACATCATTTATTTATCATCTTTGACTTTACTTTTGAAGTTTACTTTTGAACATGACGTGTTTTATGAAGACAGTGGAATTATTTGCAACAAATCAATGTTTTGATGATCGTCAGAATTGTTCCATGCTGATTTGTTGCTTTTGGATTATGTTCCAAAATAAAGCTAATTTAAATCAACTAAAAACATTAAATCAGACATTTACAAATGCAATTTACACATCTCCAAAACAATTAAATCTGCGTTTTGCATGACACTTGTGGCCACAAAACTAATTATATTTTTTTAAACTTTTTTTTTTAAATCCAAATGTCATATACCATTGCCATGACATTCAAAATCAAACCACTATAGTCATAGTGCCTAGGTCTTTTTAGTTCCTCCGTTTATACCCGATGCTTCTGTGTAAACACTGGCTCGGGCCTGTGGATTTACCGAAATCATACTTTCACCTCACCTTCCTAAAGACAAAGCAACAAGTTCAGGAGCTGACAAGAGTGTGACAAAATCTGAGGCACACACAGCCTGCCGCCTGTCTCTTTCCATTATACACACACACACCCCAGAGATCAGGGGGTTCAAGTTAAGCCCTGGAGACCGCCGGCCCATTACAGACATCACATCCAGTCTGTCAGAGCTGCCTTCATATTTCACGCTATCGGCACGATCCCAAACTTCCATTACAGTGGCTGCAGTGAAGAAGCCTTGAATCCAGAAAAGGAATTAATACGCTATTAAAATGAGAAAGCATTATAGATAATGAGGTTTACTTCTCTGGGGAGTGATATGAAAGGGTGTGTGGGGGGAAGGGCCTGGATTGCAAACTACGCGGATCGTAATATGATTGAATAGCTGTTTGCTCGCAGCATGTGGTTCTCGAAGGCCGCAGAAGGCCGGTCTGCGCTGGATGAATCACTCACCTTATACAGATCTGATGTACGCGAGTGAGAGAATCACAGATTTCTGTCTGTACACGCACTGGCGTGGTTCCCCTCGACAATTTCCAAAACTCAATCCGTTAAACTTCTCAAGTTTGCCAGCACCTGATGGAATCCCTTCAACCGGGTTTGCTCCGCGTGATCTGAATCCGTTATAAAAAAAGGCAAAGGCATATGTTGAGTGTTTGCCTGAGCCGAGACTGGGAATAAATGCGGCTGAAGGATTTCCCCGTGCACCTCTGCAAATTAATCATTCTGACACGTTCACGACCCTTCTAATAAGACAGGGGCCACGGAGCACCCCCTTTTACCATCCTAACCCATGCTGCCTAGCTCCCTCTTTGTTCCAGCCCCTATCCCATGAGATGGAGTGCAGGAGTGGGGGAGGACAAGGGATAGAGAAAGGGTGTGTGTTGAGAAAATGGGGGGTACGAACACAAGTGACACCCTCATTCAGAAAGCTCCTGGGGGACAGGGCCAGGCACAAGACTCCTATCAGGGTCTTGGCAGTGCAGCCCCCAATGCTCAACAAAAGCTTGTTCTGTATGCTGCCCATGATAATAGAGTATTTTTAGTTAGTACAATAAAACATTTGACATATACATTATCTATGAAATGGCAATATATCCAAAGTGGTAATATAAAATAAAAAAGCATAAAATAATAAATATTTTTTTTATATATATGTAACATTTTAGGTTGATATATTGGTATGAATATACAATGAAACAAATATCTCTGTGTGTGTGTGTGTGCGTGTATGAATTTGTAAAGGTTTTTGTTTTCATATATATATATTAATAGATAGTGAGAAAGAGAAAAGGAAAGAAACAGAAAGAAGGGGAAAGGTTGGGTGAGTGACAGAAGAGGTAAAGAGAAAAGAGAGAGAGAAACAGAAGGTGGAAGAGATATGCAAATATGTAAGAGTAATATAGATACAGACTGAGAGGGGAGGGAAAGAAAGAAAGAGAGGGGGGTGAAAGATAAAGAAAGTGTGAAAGAGAGAGAAAGAAAGAGTAATGGGAAGAGAGAGAGAGGTCCAAGAGAAAAAAAAATCTAATTATCAAATCCACAAATGATTTACAAAGAAACCATTCTGCAAACATGACGTCTCCTCAACGTTCCATACAAATTACTAACAGTTTTTAACGTTTTACATTTACTTTACTTTACTTTACAGTCATTTGGCAGACGCTTTTATCCAAAGCGAACATGAGAGCATTTTTCTGCTGCAACAATTTTGTGACACTGGACGATCAACGAGTTGCCTAAAAGTAATAGAGATTTCTCCGGCTGCTCATTTTCATTACTGCACAGCTGAAATGATAATATATCAATATAAGCCTCAAACGGCTGCAATGGCTGCCATTTCTATTACCAAAAATGAACATCTGAGCCACAGGCCCAATCCCCCTTTGACTCACAGATCATTGTTCTGGCCTAATTTTAAATGGCAATCTGTCCAAATAAATAATTCATGAAATGAATTAATTTATATTCATGTTTGCTGACATTATTTTTCTTTTTGGCACTGAAAATGAGATGACTGACAATGAAGAGGGGGCATCATCTGACCTCTGAGCTCCCTGTATATCCCATATGTGATGTTGCAGATCTGCATGAATTACTTAACCGACACCGGCCGCATTGTTGAATCTGAAATGTGTAAAACCTTCTCAATTTGTGAGCATTCAGCACTGGTCCAAACGTATGGTGTTCCTCAACTCTAGTTCTGGACCTTCTGCTCATTATTTAGCATTTTCCTACATGGATTGATTCAGGCGTTATTTCTGCTCTCAGGTCTGAGTTGAGCTTTCATTGGACAGATGTCGAGACTCCAGAACCTGTTTCAGTGGACCTGGACTTGCTCCAGAGGAGAAGAGAAGGAGACGCAAAGGGCCGTGGGAACAGATGAGTGAGGGAAGGATTCAGCAAGTGGAGAAATTTCACCACAAGTGGAATGAAAAGATTATGAAATGAACCACATGGCGTTTTGTTTTGTTCATGTCACAGCACAGTGGTGGGTTTTACATCCCACTTCCCTCCTTGGTGGATTCCCGTCACACACAAACGTGTGCTCGGACACAGATGTTCGCGAGGGGAATGGATTCCCGCGCACAGTTCACACTGTTCAGAGGACGGTCGGACAACAGCAACGTCTTGTCTTTTTACATTCTCTCTTTCAACGTTTATGGCTCTTGCACTGTCAGGAAATGACCCTTTTATAGGGTCAACATAATAAAAGACCTTTAGCTTTTTTTTTTTTTTGGCTCACTGTGGGAGTGGTTGGTGGGTCGGTATTTGTGAATACGTGTGTATAAATAAGTGTGTATGTGACTTTGTGTGTGTGAAAGAAAGAGGTTTTCCGTGGGGGAGGCAGCAGTTGTAGTGTTGTTTAATCTCCAACCCGTCTTGTTTGACATTTTAGGTGGGGGAAGTACTGTTGTTTAATCTACTGGTTCTCTTTTGCGGCCAGAGAATAAGACCTGAAGAGGTTAATTGGCTCCGCGTCCAATATATCACATTGCTGTGAACTCCATGACCCTCCTTGTCAATAGGAGGCCTTTTCCTCTCTGACTTGATGAATGTGTGTTTCTGTGTGAGTGAACTGCAGAGGACATTTTGGGTGGCCTGAATAAAAAGTTATTGCAATTTGTTTCACTGTATGGCTTCTAGATCTTCTTGTAGTACAGAGTTTAAAATTATTTTCAGGAAAATAAAAAACGGAAGTTTGAAGAAGGAACTGCTGAAGTCATGGTGAAGTACAATCAAATTGTGCAAGGAGAGTTAGCTGGGATGGACAACCTTTTCCAGAAGAAGTTGAAGTGGGTTAAATGAATGGAGGCCGTAGAGAGGAGGTGTGGGGGTTAGTGGGGGTGGATGCAGACAAATTACTGACAAAAGCCAAAAGCCACTCGCTGTTATGAAGGCACATTGACAAGAGAGGAAGGTCTGGTTTAAATATATAGACAGGTGACAAATGAGCTCCAGGGGTCAATGCTTCACGCTGGCCGAGCTCACACATGCTCAGTCAAATTCAAGGCAGAACAAAACAAGCTTGTTCCGCATCCACACACACACTTCAAATCTGAAGGCCAGCAAACTGAGAGGCAGCAATGGGAAAACCCTGAGCGGGGATGCGGGTGTGTGCTTGATTGGAACAAACGAGCTTGAGCGACCAAGAAGAAGGTTAGATGTTTGAGTTTGAATACATGAATGGACTGGAAGGAGAGGGAAAGCTGGGTTTGTCTTGGAAGGCAAAAGGCAACCAACAGCAAGTCAATTTGTCTTGGAAAAAAGATCTGGCAATGGAAGGAACAAAATAGAAGCAACTACTGAAGACATTATAATTAAAAAAGATAGTGTCGAACAACGTGAACGACGTGAATTTGACCAGTGATGCACCACAGAAATCTGGGATGAATTACATGGAGATTTACTTAACATCCGCTGCAAGTCTTCAACCTGGACCAGAGCGGGAAGTGTGAGGCTGAGCTTAAAGTTCGGCGGTTTCGAGATGCTTCTGCCTTTGGACGTACACTAGCATCGCAGCCATTAAATGACCATTTATGTGTTCGTCCCCTGAATGTCAAGTGCGTTCATTATGCCGGAGGGAACGTGGGCTGTGTGACAATAAACGCAGAGGTTAGTTAGGGGAACACAAACATATCTTTGTTCACTCGGCTAGGAGAGAGAGAGAGACAGAAAAAAGAAAAACGGTTTATTTGCTCGTCTTTTCATCTGCCTTGTGCGGAATACATTATGTGTGTAAATGTTGTTGAACCCGAGCTATTCTCCGCGAAAAGGTCACACACTCCCCTTGACCCAAACTCCTCCACGGGCTTTGTGTCCCCGGCGAGGGGAAAACATGCTGCCTATAAACTTCAGATTTAAAGGCAAGTGCAGTAGCACAGCACTGCTGTACGGTTAAACAATGGCGTTTTTCGGACACTCTTCTTCTATAAGTGAGAGAAAGAGAGAGAGAGTGAGAGAGACAGATAGAGAGAGAGAGAGAGAGAGAGAGAGAGAGAGAGAGAGAGAGAGAGAGAGAGAGAGAGAGAGAGAGAGAGAGAGAGAG
>SOMO01000026.1:1352974-1380373 GCA_028128575.1 Paedocypris carbunculus | reverse complement strand
TATTATCACTATTAGCCTATCGTACCATATTTAGGTCAGAATCAATTTACAGAATAAAGCACACACTCCACTTATATAAAATTCAATGAAAATAGTTTTGCTTAAATTATTCATACTGTGGATTTCCATTACCCATCATCCACTGCTCACGTGTCACAGTTAGGGCCAGCCATCACTAGAAGCCCTGATTCACTGTAATGTAATTTACTGTACACCAGACGCCATCCAGTGGTCAAACCATTAAGGAGACACCATGAACTTCATATCCCACAATCCACCAGCAACATTTTGTTTGAAGTTTCTGATCCTGACTAGGAATATGTTCTCTGTTTGTAGAACACTAAATATCTAAAAAATGAGTTCATTTATTTAGCTTTAAAATGTAAAGAATGAACATAAATTGAACAACAAGTAGAAAAATGCAGAAAAACAAATGACACTGGAACCTATAGCTGACAATAACCTGGTTTTATTTTGGTGTACATTCGTGACGTTAGTATGTTATTAATGAAAAACAAACATATATTGACGGGACAAATTTTGCATCTTTGATATAATATCATTTAATATGAAAACACGGGTGTTTGTTGTTTTAAATAAAAAAGTAGTTTAATTTGTATAATAAATATTTCAACTACCCAATTAGTCTAAACGTATAAAGATGTTCTTTTAGTAATGCTTTTATTCATAGCTTAGAAAGTATAAACCATTTAGGAAATCCCCAGTCCAAATTATTCAGTAGTAATTAACAAAAAAAAAAAATCAAGTTTGAGGCCATTTGAGGAAAAACATCCAGCTGTTTTTCAAGTCATGTAGAGTCAAACATCTCTATTATAATGTCTTGTGTAAAAGAAGCACATTACATAAGACGTGTTATGGGGGCATTGATCACATATTTCAACTTTTATACAACTCTTGACGTGAGTTTACACAACACCACCACGCAGAAGTGGACGGCTCTCAGCGGCCGATTGCCGACTCAGCAGATTCCATATCACTGAAGACATGGAGCTGATCCCAGAAGTAAAGCTGATGCTCGTGTTGTCATCATGCAGTTGCTGGTGTCCTTTAAGCCGCCTGGAGGAAATCACTCTATCAGGATCTTCTCAAAAACATTTCACGTGTTCACATTTTCCTTAAGCCGTATGGGTCTTACTTGTATGTAAAAGCGAGGGCTCCCACTGCACAAATAAAGACCAGGATCCCCAACGCTGCTCCTGCCGTGTTCCGTGAAGAACTCGGGTCTAGAGTTTGACCAAGAAACGTGATGGAACGATGCCGCTTAAGGCAAGTGAATCTTTGTGTGTCTTACCTATAACCACACTGAGTCTGGCACTGGTCACAGCCAAGCTGACGTCATTGGTCAGAGACACGTTTATGCAGAAGGTTCCAGAGTCGTTGAAAAACTGCCTCAGCACCAACTGACAATCAGGAGTGGGAGTCACGGCATTGCACAGGGTCTCGAGTGGGCTTATGCAGTCTGCGTCTGACACCACTGTGCACACTTGATCCGGCAGACTTCAAAAAGCACAAAAATGGCAGAACAGCACAGGTGATTTCAGAAGAAATGTCAAAGGATTATTAGACAACAATGATTTAAACTTTCATTATCAAAAAGTAAGATGCAGAGAAATGCATTTAGACATATAGCTGCACCTATATCAAAGCAACCAAAGTTATGTTAATGACACTACGTTTGGCGTTCAAGACATTAAGGTACTACACTGCCATCAAGTGGACCATGGAAATAATGACATTTTTTGTCATGTTTGAAATTTCAAACTTTGAATTGATAATTTGAAACTTATAGGCCTCAAAAACACCATAATACAGTGACGTGTTTTATATATATTTATATCCATCAATTAACATAAACATTTTCGTTTTGAACATTTTTCTGGACATTTTTGTATCTGGTAAAAGACCACAGCAGAACTTGTTTTGGAATAAACAAATTTTTTGGATTAAAAATTGTTTAGAAATCATTTTTGTTTTCATTCCATCCCACTCATTCAGAAACATAGAAAAAGTGAGTGTGCAATAACAGCGCTATTGACATTTTTGCATTCAGGTGGGCAACAGTGCCACCTCAGGACCGGCTGGACTGTAGGCTAAGACTGGCCTAATTTCATTTCATCAATGAAAATAAAGTGACTAAATAACAGATGATTATCCATTACCTTCCTTGACATGTTACGGTGAGATCGACCGCGTTCTGCTCAAGATCTGACGTCAAAGTCAACACATTATTCACCTCCACAATCTCCACGCTCTCAATTGCCTCTGAAGCACAAAAGAACAACAGTCAAACGCGTCTTATTCATCCATCCTTCGAATATGCTGCTTGATCCAATGAGTCACATTATGAAAGGAGCCAAAAACAGAATCACTGAGCCAAATGCAGAGAAAAACCTACTCATAGACTGAAAGCGCCACTGGCTGGCTCATGAGCCACAAAATGTAATTTTTGCAAATGCTTTTGTTCAAAACAACCTACAAAACTGTCAAATCAAATGGAATTTAAAACCTTCATCCGCAACTAATCGATAATTAGTCCAGGATATCCTGTATATGAGTATGGTGTATCCAAATTCTAATGATCATTTTAAACATAACATTTGTTAGTGTCATGGGTGAAGCTGTGATTGTGATTGGTAGGGTGTGTCCTGCCTGAGGCCCAGAGTGGCTGAGACTGGCTCCAGGTCCCCGTGACCCAGAAGTGGAAAAGCAGTAGAAAATGGATGGCTGTCATAGTGCTTTTCATCAGAAGAGAATACTCACGGACAACATTGAGAGATGTGGCGAAGGAGCCATAGCGATACACAATGCAGTTTGTTTCTGCGGCCACAGCTGGTGCTTGACGCTTTGCGATGACTAAAGCAGCCTGAGTCGCTGCCACTTCAGCCTCCAACTCTGCTGCTCCAGGTTCGCTGGTCACAACTAACGCGACCAACACACAATAGAAGTTAAAATGATTCTTTTTTCCCATATCTCTAGATGCCGGTTTTTCTTACCCGCAACAATCTCAGTTTCCACACCGATCTCTGCAGCTTGATTGACTGCATCTTCTGCAGCGGGAACAACAGCATCAGTGGGTACCACTATATCTGCTTGGACCTCAGCAGCAGGGGATGCTGGGAGAACAGTGACCGCCAGGTTTGCAACAGCCTCTACTGTTTCCTGACTGGGTTCAGCCTCAACAGCCGCGGCGACTGTCACTGCAACGGCTTCTACAGTTTCAACTGCAGCATCCTGAACGGCGGCAACATCTGCATCCGCTACTGTGGTTTCCACAGCCAAATCATTTGTTGCATCAGCAGTGGCATCACCAACGGTTTCGACGATTTCGACTGCCGCGTCCTGAACGGCGACATCATCTACATTTGCTTCTGCATCAGTGGCTTCCACGGCCACGTCATTTGTTGCATCAGCAGCAGCATCAGCTGCAACGGTTTCAACGGTTTCGACCGCAGCAATGTCGTCTACATTAGTTTCAGTATCAGTGGCTTCCACTGCCAGGTCATTGGTGGCATCATCAGTAGCTTCAGCGACGATTTCAACTGTTTCGACTGCAGCACCCTCAACAGCGGCATCGACTACGTTTGCCTCCGCATCAGTGGCTTCCACTGCCAGGTCATTGATGGCATCAGGAGGAACAGTCAGGACCAGATCTTCGGCTGTGCCTTGAGATTCAGTGACCGCTGCTGGTTCAACTGGGGATCAAATAAAGATGTTCAAGTGCCAATTAGAGGATTCATAGTGTTGTCGAATGCTATAGATTGTTTAAACCTTTTTTTTTTTTTTTTTTTTTATTAATCAAATTTATACCCCAACTAAAAAAACTGTAGATTTCAATTAATCGGGATGCTGGATAATTTGGACAGCCGCTTGATTGGGCCAAATCCTACAGTCCAAAAACAAATCCCATTACACAAGCCTAATAGTTTTTGTTTATACGGGACAAAATCCCACGTAATGGGGACAAAGAACACGGGAGACAATAACAAGGCCATGCTTGATTTTTATGCTTGAGGCATTTCTGCAATAAAAGAGTTTGATCAAAAGTCTCAACAGAAGGCGTCAAACATACATGTAGGTATTAGAATGAAACCAATTGTTTGTTCACAATATGTTTTACTCAACAAAAATTATTTTAAGTCTTAAAATAAAGGTACCTGCAGTGGGATCGGCTGGAGCAACACTGGCTGCTGGAGTTGGATTGGGCTGACAACCAGCAGAGATGGCTGCCGTCAGAACCACCTGCGGCCTGAAGGAACCCGTGGTGAGGTACGTGTGAGTAACGGTGGTGTCCCGAGAGATGAGGGTTCCAGAGTTGTCACCAAAGTCCCAGTTGAAGCTTATGTCTGAACCACTGAGATACTGACTAGGGTCATGCAAATCTATGCTGAAGGCCACAGCCCGATTCTGAATGAAGCTTCGGTCAGCCTGGTTGATGTCACCGACCTGAGACAGTGTTACTGCAAAAGCTAACTGATCTGGAGAGAGAAGCAAAAGTTTAAAATTGGTTCATAAAACTAGAACCTTATTCAGACGACTTGTTTCAACATGTTTTATAGGAAATTTGTACTATTTTTTACTACAGTTCACATGTTCTAAATGTTAAATAAAAAAAAAAGAATATTTATAGATTAGGGGGGTCAAACTCCATGACCCTACACTACACTATGTCAGTGGTAAAAGAACACAAATTTTATGAAACACTAAAACTAGTTTATGAACAAAATAATGGAAAAAAAACAGACTCCTCTGCACAAAAACATTTGGTCAAAATGATATTTAAATAACTATATATAAATATGTTGCAAACAAACATATAAAAACTGTAAATGTTACAAATTATACTAACTAAAGCACTGCATTATAGGATCTACAGTGTGTGTGTGTCATGTTTAGTGCTTCTTCATACCACTCCATTGATAACAGCTTGATAATAAAAGGGTCGAGTATAACTGTTTGGCGGGACACATTGGCTCTAGTTACTTCCAACTCACCCGTGATGGAGAACTGGGTAGATGCATAACCAAGAGGAATGAACTTGTCTTTGCCACGACAGTGATAAATTACCACATCCATGCTGTATGATCCAAGAGCCATATTGTCAGTGGCAAGGGTCAAAAGGGACGATGGACCATCAGCCACCTGCCAATACTTCCCTGAATGAAGGAAGAGAAAATTTCGAAACTTTTTTCCAGACGTCAAAATACAGCACAACGAAGTGAGCAAAAATATGATAATTGGTCATCTTCATCCTTAAAATATTTCTACTCTGCACATGATCATTGTCTGGCCTCTGTGAACTTGTCCCCGAAGCAGTTTCTAGCTCATTTTGAATTTTGTCTATTCTTATTAGAGGAGGAGAATGCTCTTGTTTGTGTTTGCTCTTATCTGCCTTCATTCATCTACATATTTTTGCTCTTCTGCCTTAAGATATTGTCTACTCACCAATCAACACTTTTATAAACTCTTCATCTAACAATTATTCTACTATACGGCAATGGGGTCTCAAAAAATATTTATAAATTATTAAAAAAAAAAAAACCGTATGTATAATTTATTAACTTAATCATGTTTTTGGTGTCTCTTTATTTAAATTGCTAGATAGATTCTTTAAGACTCGTAGTGGCTTGCCGTCAAAAGACGCACCTTATATGTTTCAATGGTAGACTTACCTGTATTTTATTTTTTATATATTATTTATTATTATTATTCCTAAATAACATTTATTTTTACCTTGAATTCACATTTTATTGATTTAAGTTCTTTCTACTACAAATTGTCAATTTCATTTAAAATCTGAGTTGTTCTATTGTTTTAAAGGTTGAAATAAAATGGCGGTGGTATTTTAAAGAGGCTGTAACGTTTCTGTACCCCCGGTCTTCCACACGTAGATAAAGCGGTTCTTTTTGTTGGCTTTCGGGAAAGGGCTCCTGTCTGGAAAGACCCCTGACCATTCATCAGATACACGGGACTCAGGGTAAACACTCTGTCCCTGAATGTAAGATGTTCCTGGAAGATACAAGCAAATTATCAGTCACGTTTATTGTATATATATATTGTACAAAGTGAATTATTTAAGTTTAAGATATTTATCATATCAAAAACTGTATCTAAATTAGATTTCATTACCATTTACTGTGCAGTTTCTGGACCACACAACCTGTCCGTCTGGAAGCGCTGACTGATTCTGAGGGAAAGTAACATCAATGTTGAAAGTGACTTTGGCTCCGGTTAGAGTTGGAGAATCACTTCTTATTCCAAATGTCACTTCTCCTCCTGAAAATAAAGCATAGACAAACTGTAAAACAAATGTTTTATTTAAAAACTTTTTATAATTTTAATTATTATTAATTTTACAAAAAACACAATGTCCTATTTTCATTAGGAGTGTACCCTAAAAAATTGGTACTTCAAACTTTCAATTGATGTATAACACATATGTAAGATCAAAAATGACGTTTTGTGTGTTTTATCTTGAAAAAAGTGGGAGGGTTAAAAAAAACAAACAAAATATTTTGCAAAATGAACAAAAATTATACTAAATTATATTACTGTATTTAAACGAGTGTTTATTTAGTGTTGAGTTTACTGTAATTTACATAATACACCTCAATATCCAATATTACACGCTTCAGTCATTTAATTGCAATAATCTTGTATTTTATATATATATTTTATTTTTTAAATCGCGATTAGTCAGGGAAGTGGGATTAATTAGATAAAAACGTTTATCGTTAGCATAAATATATACATAAAACATATGTGTGCATTGACCTTTCCAGCAGTCTCTGTATCGGGCATCTCCCTCCTTCCACACCGGATACATCTGAGAATTCCAAGAGCGATAACGGACAAAGCGGGATCTGGCATCTGTCATTCAATATAAAAACCAAATTGTAACAACACATTGAGAGGCGGTTTATAAAGATTTTCCTTTTAGGACACACCGTCTACACTTTTACAGACTATTTTTTTTCCCTCAACTATTTTCATTAAACTTAACTTTATCTTGATCTTGATGCTTATTTTGTGGTGATTGTCTGTTCTGAGCGGATTCGTTGAGTTTCAAAGACATACAGAGCAATGAAGGATTTCCCAGCAGTTAAGAGATCACAGCTTAAGGTTCTTAAGAGGTGAAGAAGAAAGGTTGAAGATTTGAAATAGCATGAGGTTTGGCAAAGAGTCACACGACCCTCACAATCCCATCCAATCCTTTTCATGTGACTTTCAGCTGAGGGCAGTGCTGTAATCCTGACCGCTGGAATGATGTACTACTCACACAAGACTTCACAATCTACTCTGTGTGAGAAATGCATTTCACTGAAAAACGCACTAGCCTCGGAGACACACTCTTATTACTTATTCCACTTGCACGACGAACATCATGCATCACTGGCATCTGAAGTTCCACTGGATATTTAAAATCAGATTACATTTATATTCACAATAATGAGAGATTATACAGACTCAATTTACAGCCAGTTTTAGATACAGACAAGTCAAAAATATATTTTAATTTAAAATAATTAAAACTGAATTGAACTTTTAACAAAAATCCAATCACAGTGTTGCCATTATATTGCATAATTTGGATCATTGAACTGTAATGCATTAACAATAAATATTTGGGAATAATAATAAACGGCAAATTTAATTATACTTTTATGTATGATTGAAAAATAAATGGCAAATGCATAATAAACTCACCGGCAGGAGCGAAGGCCAGGATAAGCGGGAGAAACAGCGTCCACATGATGCTGGAGCCCATCGTTCAACACACCGTCAAGGATGAAGAGCGCATGAGGGTCTTTACACATTTTTGTACTTCTTTAAGGGTCTGATCAAGCCCCCATGAGTGAGGTCACAGACATGTGGTGTTAGCGTTCGCACCGCCCTCCGTTCAGCCAAAGAAACCTTCTCCTTTACTTGTGCTTTTCAACATGGAACAAACCATTTCATTTTATTTACATATAATTTGACTTCAATTGACCTGAAAATAAAAAGAAAACTGAATCACATCAACGTATGTGTCTCTGAATCTGGTGAGAATCAGAATATCATTAAACAAATAATCATTTAAGAGCAGATAGTCTGAGTAGTACTTAAGGAAATGGACTCTGTTACTTTACTTTTTTATTTACTTTTCTTTGACTTTGTTCTTGTACTGACTTAGTATCAGAAATATAAGTACTCTTTACTGCACTACATTTGAATAGACACTCATCGTTACTCGTTACATTGTGCTTGTGCGTGACTAAATTTCTTGGGCGGACGTGGCAATATCACCATCTGCAGGGTGCTGAAGATAATGGGCGCTATTTAGGAGCTAAATTGCGTGAAAGTGAATTAGCCGTTGCACTTTTTTGCACATTTCAAAGTGTTAAATCTTTTTCTATATAAGGAAATAAAACCTCATAAATACAGAGATTCTAGAATTTCACATTTCTCTGTGTTTTTGAGCCTAAATTCAGAGTAAAATACTTAAGTTCTTTCAGAATTTCAAAGAGGTACTTTACGACCAAGTCTTCTTGGAATTAGTGACTTGTAACTTGTAAAGAAGACATTTTTTACAGTAATGTCTCTACTTTTACTCAAGTATGTGTTTCAGGTACTCTTTACACCTCTGGAGTCTGACTAGGCCATGTCTATAAAAGCTTCTAACAGAGCCACTCTCGTCCTGGTTGGGTTTGGAGTAATTGTACAAGAACTAGTCACTCACAGCCCATCCTCATTGCTGTACTGAGAAAAGTTGAAGTTCAAAATCTCAAAATACAAGACCCCATCCTCCCTTCTGTATAATGCAGTCGTCTGGAGCAGAAAAAAAATCTTTGACTACAGTTGAGTTTATATAAAAACTTCTCTCCTTTAGTCTTATCTGACTACATGATCTTCTCCCATATCTCATCAGGACCACACATTCAATTAGGCACGTCAGAATAAGCCGGTGTCAGCAGTTGAATCTTGCGAACACTGCAGGATTTTAATCCAGCACAGTTTGTGTCTAATAGTTATCTTTGATTCTGTGGTCCCAGCTCTTATAGACTCAATTGTGTGGACTGCAGTGTGGTTCTGTCAGATCTATTATTTTCCTCAGATATATTCACTGATTTTTCAGATTTTTTTTCTCTGGTGAGTTGTACATTTGACATTTGGCTCCACACAACTCAAATTCCGGATGATTTTTTTCCCATTTGTTTGAAATTTGAACTTTAAATTTGAATTAAGTGAAAACAAACCTTTTGTAGCAGGCATAAAATTGGATTTGAGCCCAGTGGACTCCATTAAAACAGTTGCTAGTATACTATTTTCCAGTTTGGATGTGTCTTCAAAATGCTTTAAAGTAAAACAGGACATTTGTTAAGAAGAAATTGGAGAATTAGAATATAGAAATATTATTGTTGAACCCAGGTTCTCCACACCCGGATGGACCCGTGGAACCGTCAAAAGCGCGGTTACTACCCGAAGCCACTCACGTTAGTTAATCAGCAGATCGCCTCTGGACTTCTGCATCTTGTGATCATGTATAGAAAGTGTGAGAATAAAAGTCCATTGACTGTTTGAGCAGGACGGCGATCATGCCAGGGCTCTCGTCATCTGTGAACACGATAGAGGATCACGGGGTGAGATGAACGCACAGCCTGTCAATGATGTCCTTTCTTTGCTCTTGCCTCTCCTCCGCGTGCCTTTACCTCCCCACCTCTTGCGCGCGCTCTTCTGTGTGCGTTTGAATTAGTGCTGCACTAACAAGCATGTCATTGTTGCTTTTGAGGGTGTCGTCTGAAAGGAATGCTGGGAATTTAGTGCCGAGTGCAATTCTACAAACTTTTCAGTTGATTAAATAACACTTTTTATGAGACTGCTTTGATACACATCGAACTCTATTTTCGTTGGAGAGTGAGACTGTCTGAAATTCTAAAGTTAGCATTTATCGATGAGGTATTAAGAAATGTTTACATCCCATATACAGTATATATATATAAATAAATCTAAAAAATTTTTAAACATTACACTTAAAATATAAAGACAACACATAGTACTGTGCCTCATTATCGAACCCATTACTTCAGTGTTGCTGACACTAGATTGAGTTACAGGGAATTGAAACCTAAAGCTATGTCTGATTATGATCAGTGCACAGGTCAAATGATAAGCTTGTCATGAAGACATGAATGTGCATGTTTTTTGTATGTGATATTGAATGTACATCTAAAACACTTGAAGAGAGTCTGTACAAGCAAATTCAACATTTTACAGTTATAGTTTCCATTTTTTTTTTATGGAATTTTTTTTTTTTTTAACACACTTTTTACCGAAGCAATATACAAAACATTGACTTTAGCTTTTATGTGGCACATTGTGAATGTGCATTTGAAGATGAATGTTTCCACTATTACCGTACAATATTTGACTTAAACCTCTGTACCAATTGGCCACTTGGATGGAAACGAAAGGACCCGGGGCCTTAGTTTGTCCACTTCAGATCAAGACCTTTGTTTTTACTAGTTGGCTTCTGAATTGTTTCTTACAGACAGCAGGTTCTTTATTTCCCACTTAAAAAGACATAAAAGACATGGAAATTTGACAGTAAAATTTAACTGTATAGATGTGATGGAAGAAAGTGCATTATTTTCAGAATAAACAGATGTTTGAAAACCATGTTCCCACACTGAATCATGATCCAGCAAAACATGGCCCAAGCATTTCAGTACGCGAAAACCAGAGCTACACATGACCAACACCAGTCAGGAGACACAGAGTAAAAACAATTGGGCCAATTTTAATGAAAACCACCGTAAAACACTGAAGTTTCACATGACTGATTCAAAAACCTCACAATAATAATAACAAAAGTGGAAAATTGTAGAAAAAAAAAATTGATCTGAGGTTTTTATACATTCCCAAAGCGTTCGGCACGTTTCCTTTTCTTTGCCTGTTAAAAAAAATAGATTCAGGTTTTAAACAGTTCATGTTCTGAACAAATTTACTTAATATTATTTAATAATAATATTATTAACATATACTGTATGTACAGTATCTACTTTACAGCCAAATGACTGTAAGAGTGTGTGGAATTTTTGATTCCACACACTAAAGATGGTGCCAAATTCTCGCGATATCACAAGATCCAATTGCTTCTCGCGAGATCTCGTGCCACGAGATATCGTCACACCCCTAATATATATACATACATACATATTCGTTAACGCATGCAATTAATTAAAATTATCGCATCAAATTTTATTAACGCTGTCAATTACTTCTGGGTTTTTTTCAACCATTCCGTTTTTTATGGACGGAGAGTTTCACTTTAAAACCTTGCCAGATAAATCAGTTGATAGAACAAAAGTATTATGTGAACAGTATTTTTCAAAGTTGAAATCACGGCGCACTTCACTTTTGGTAAATGCCGGAAATGTCTTGAGGCGACTCGAGGAAACAATAATTAATAAATAATGTATATAAAAAGACAATTTAATTAATCCAATCAATAAAAGTGATGGTCGGTTTAGCAAACTTAACATAACTAGCGCACACTAAAAGTTCTCTTGAGGAATGAGTTTGTGACTTAACCCACCAGAACTACTTGGTGGGCGGAGCACTGTGACTTTGGCTTGCAATGTGCATGTTATTTGGAAGCCTGATTGGTAGGTGATTAGGTTCAGTGTCTTGCTCAAGGACACTTCAGTTGTATAACCAATGCTGAGATTCAAACCTGCAACCTTCTGGCCACAAGCCCAACTTAGACCAAACTCACCTCTGAATCATCCGTTCCAGCCGAAGCCGAGCTTGTCAGTACTCCGAATCTCTCCTTTCTCTTTTTCAGCTTCTCGTCATCCTCAACCTGAAAAGTAAGACATGAAAATAATTACGTACATATTCCGGCATCTGAGAAAAACTTAAAATGATTAAGCTGCAAATCAGTCAAGCTAAAAAAAAAAAAAAAAAAAAAAAAAAAAAAAAAAAAAAAAATCATATTCATGAAATAGATCCAAGAAAAGCTTTGATTTTATGTTCATCTCAACTAATACTGATTTTACATTCTCTGGAAAAATAAATTTTGACAGGCAAAAATCTTAAGACAAAAGTACCTACCTACTAGACCTACTAGCTTTTACTACAGTTTGCCGCAATTTATCAAAGCACAAACGAATGAAAACTATGCATGAAAAAACCTCCTGACATTTATCAGGAATAGGCCTCTAAAATTATTGTCCTTCAGCAGAGGCTTGTGATCAAACAGTGTTCAACATGATTCGAACAGAACGTGCCAAACGTCATGTGACCTGTCAGAAGGTTCTCATTCCTGAATCATTTACAGGGATATTCAGTGAAAACCCAACTCATCATAGCCTCATCCTTCCATCCCCATATTAAAAACTAAAAGGAACCTTTTTAGAAACGGATGACACGTTCATGCCGAAGCGCTCTGCTCTCTTCTTCAACACCTCGACATCCACCTGAAACAACAACATTTGAAACTTACAAAAATAAATAGATATCAAAGAACAGAATAAATAAAAACTAATGTGCAGATTCATGACTTACGTTTACTTTGGCTGAAGTTCCTGTAGATAACCAAAAAACAAAGTATTGGTTAAATTGCAACATTTGTTTTATAAGCATGTCCTGTTAATGGTTTTGGTATTACAATCATGCAAAATGAGTGACACATTATTGGCACTTCACCTTGTAAAAATAGTCCAAACAGGCTTAAAAACTCGAAACACTGTTTGAAAATCCCAAAGGTTTTGAGAAATTGAGAAAATGTTCGCTTTTAATTCTGTGACTGGACAAATTAATTCCCTCTAACGTTGGAAAAAATTTTAGTGAGAAGCACAAGTTTGTGACTGCTAACAATATTCAAATTATAATTTAAAGCAATCATCATACAGGAGTATTATTGACATAAGCCTCACACAAAAATGAAAAACTACCTTTGAGTGAATCAGCTGCTGGCATCCCAAACCTTTTAAAACAGGAACAAAAACACTGCAACTTTCATCATGTGAACAGTGAAGAGATTTCTACATCATCACATCCATATGAAGCAAGAACAACATCTATGGTTTTTATTTATTTACCTTGCAGCTCGTGCTGCCTTTTTACTATCGGCGCTTGGTGGCATATTAAAGCGTTCCGCTCTCTTCTGCATCCTCTGAAAGAAACAAATAACAGACACAGTTATTAAGCAACTGACTGCTATCCATCAATCAAATTATGTATACCAAAAATAGCCCCTAGTGTGGGCAAAAATTGGAAAAAGAAAATGAAAGCAAAAGGCTTCACTATGTGATTGCTGCTGTGACTGTTCTGAATTGTACCTCACTGGCTGAAGCAGGAGGAGTAACCTTGACCACTTTTTTCTCCGTCACACTGGAACAAACAAAATAACACAAATGAGGAAACCGCATGTTCATACACAGCTTGTATGCAAGAATGACTTACTCTTCATGTTTGGCAAGCTCTTGGGTTTCTTCTCGCTCTTCTTTGTCAGAAGAGTCCTGATATATTCACAGAAAAGTACTTATGAACTAAAAACATGAATTGAGCTCATTGTTACGTTGCTTCAGTTATATTGTTTAAATGACATACAGAACAAAACCGCCTCAAAAAAAATCCCAACTTTACAGTCATTTATCAGACGCTCTTATCCAAAGCGACTTACATTCAGTACAATTTTTACAAACCCACAATGTCCTGCTTTGGGTTTCAAAAAACCCATGATCTGGTGTTTCAAACACCAGCTAAACTTACTGAGCTACTACAAAATCCTCCAGTATCTTCCAGTTCAATTTACAGTTGGACTGTACCATATCTGGTCCAATTCTCTTTATGCATCAAATTTACATCATGAACACCACTGAAAAGACATCCCAGCTCCATGTCTCCGCAGTCTCTCAGGACCTAAAATGGAAGTCACTGATAAAATGTCCCTGCAGAGGTTATACTTTTGCCGGCTAGAGGAAGTGACTTTACCAGCTCGACTCAGTGTGTCAGGTCCAATTTAATAACTACCTGGCTTTGCTAATCTGCGAAATCTGACAGCCTTCTGACAAGTCTTGAAAGTAAGGTTTGACCTGCTGAAAGGATTATTGGTGCTTCCCTGCCCACCCTTCAGAAACCCACATTCAGAGTGAAGAAATGGGCTACGGAAATCCCTTCTAAGCTACACTTTATTTGAACTTTAACTTTCTGGTCAAAACTACAGCACCCAGAACACCAGGACAGCCAGACACTACTACAGCTCCTTCCGCTAGGCAGTCAACCCCATGAAGAGGTAAACTGCTCAAAAACATGAGAATAATGTGCAATACTTGGTAACTGCAATATACCACTCTTTAAATTATAGTGAGAAATACATTTTTTCTGAAGCACAACATTATACAAAGTTTGTTTTGCTTAGTTATACTCCATTACTGGACGCTTCTATCATCAAAACAAATTACTTGGCAACAAAACAGAAATCTAACTCAGATAGGCAGATGGTACATTAAAACAAAGCGGGAGAGGTANAAAAAAAAAAAAATTATATATATATTAATTTAGCCACATCAAGTCTAAACAATAAGCTTGTACCAGTTTCTGAGTTCGACAAGAAGCACAATAAAAACAACGTCAAGTATGTAATAAAAATCACAATTGTGTAAAATGTGTGATATTCATTAATAATCAATATCACCTTTCTCTAGAAACACACAACTCACGCTTCAAGATAACTCACCTCTCCATAACCGCCGAGCACCTCTTCCTCATTCACCTCCTCTGAAAAGACAGATGAAAAAGATGTTGACAAGATTAAACAATAATGTTCCGAGTATAAACCATTTGACATCCACCATGGCATTTCGGACCAACTACAAATGTCACTCATACAGTCGGGCTGCAAACTAAATAATCTTGTTTGTTATTTAGGTTAATTAAAAGACAATTTCAATCCTGTCTTAACAATTTGTCATATCTTCTTCACCTCAGCTCTTGTGGATATGGCAAGTCTAAAAACAATTGAAAAAAAAAACAAAAATAATCACAGAGCATTTACAAAGACATGCGAAGAGTCTTTGGTATCAGTGTAAAAACGTAAATTACGGCTTTGGTATCAGCCAGATCTAATAAAAATATATATATTTTTTACAATATAACAGAGAGAATATTTGTGTCAGTGAACCCACCGTGTTCCTCCAGATACAGTTGCAGACGCGCGATCAGCTCGCTTTTGTTGCCCTTCACCTCCAGACCGCGCGCGGCGCACTCCTGCTTCAGCTCGGCCAACTAAAACAACAAACGCAGCCCATGATCAAAGCCACGGAATATTCCACAGGACTCTTCATTCACGACACCCAAAAGAAAATGACATATGGTTCAACGTTTCTGAATCAAACATTTTCAGAATTGCTCATTCTATTTCCGGTGACAACTAGTCACTAAATAAAAGTTCCAGCAAAATGTGAAAAATATCAGGAAATTGAATGTGAATCAAATTGCATTACTTTTGTTATTATAAGCGTGAGAAGCGAATTGTGACTTAATTTTGTAGTATTATGTTGGCTGAAATTTTTAAAACCTAGCTTAATCGACACTTTGGAATTTAGTGCATGGACATCAGCCTGGGAAGATGGATAACTTACATTTTATTATAAAACTCTATAGACCAATAAGACACAAACAGTGGTGGATAATACAGACATAATTAACATATACTATATATGACGCTGTTTCGAGTTCACACGTAAAACGCGAGCGTCACGACGGGAGTCGGAGAAAAGCACGCGCGGATTTCACATTAGTGGAATTCACCGCGGGTGAGGCGCAATAACGCGAACGTTCTCCTGGCGCATGCGGCTTCTCACCTTAAGTTTCTGTAGCTCAACAACCTCCGTCATGTTGCAGTCGGAAATGTATTGGTAAATACTTTCTTCCCGGTCTAGTTGTGAAATAGAACCTAAAGCAACCCCGTCCCTCACTCGACTTGAAGCGGAACCTTCTGCTTCTTCTAATGAAATATTTGGGCAGTTTAAATTGAAAATGAAACAGCGCCACGTGGTGGACAGGAGCACATTTTGTTCAATTTAGTGAGGCGTCAGCGGTTTTTAAAACAATGGGAAAATGGGGAAATATCCTGTGTACTTTACATTTTAATTTTAAATGAGCGTCTGTACCATCATTAAAACGATAGATCTTNTATACAAATATCATGTTTTATTATTATAATACTATGTACTAAGAAGCAAAGTAGTGTAGTTATTGGTAAATGTGAACAACGAGCCTGGTGAAAACCTTTTTGACTGTGGTTCTGCTCTATTCGTGCAAACGCGTGTTGCATAAACGTATGAGCTGCTGTGAGTGTTTGCATTTTTTTTAAATTCTGAGCCTATTTAACTTGACCTAAACATCCCCGAAAATATTTTGACTCCAAATATCATTAATGTAAGATATTTTTAATAACCTTCGGAATTAACGTGCATGAAGAAAAAAACACCACAGACAGCGCTCAATCAAACAAATTCCTCGGTCTTGTCGTACATTTCAGTGTTCATTACACGCTTCTCCAAAACGTGACAAAACCTCCATTCATTTGTTGATCATAATCTCCCAACCGATTAATCCCCGAATAGATCAACACACCAAAGCGTATGAACCGCTAATGTTCAAGCATTTAGCGTATCAATACGCTAAATGGATTACAGTTCGAAAACCAGATGAATGAAAATAAAGAAAAACGGGTTGTTCTTTTAAGATTTACAAACATCACGGATATTTTGCATAGTCGAAGTTCATTTAAATGATAAATCACGAACACAGAGAAATGCATAGTCTGTGATCAAATTATGTATAATTTCTTGAAAAACAATGTCTAGAGCTGTTGTGAATTATTCAGATCAGTTTCTAAAGTTACATTTTGGTCGTAATTCCCCCTTAAGGTTTTAACTTGTAAAACCTTCTTAATTTCAGTAACTCTCTTTCTATCGACTTTTCTAAATCCCAAGTATAAACCCATACAATTATTTTGCTCGGCCAACTGTTATGGTAAAATTTCATTTAAAAAAACTACCACGATATAAAACGCACAAATGACACTGGCGCGCCACGCCCACTACATTCAGCGCGCTATTTAAAGTGCGTTTGCGGCACTTCCAGTCGTGAGCGCGCGTCGTCGGAGCACGTTTAGTGACATCTAGCCGACATATTTTGTTTTAGTCAAAGGCAACTTCCAGAACATGCTTCTATCTTCGCACCGAGTCGCAGTATCCTCGGTGCTGTGCGCGTGTTACGTGCTCACTACAGTAGTGAACGCAAACTTCACCATGGACAACGACGTGCAATCTAGTTTCATCCAGCGGCAGCTGAAGAGTCAGGAGCGCAGGGAGATCCAGCGGGAGATTCTCTCGGTGCTCGGCCTGTCGCACCGGCCGCGGCCGCTTCTGCAGGACAGACACACGGCTGCTCCACTGTACATGGTGGATCTGTACAACGCGATTCTGGATGACGAGGGTCAACGTAACCGATTGGTTTACTCGTACGAACCGGACCCCACAACCCCGGGCTCACCGGTAGTGACCCACCAGGACAGTCGCTTTCTCTCGGATGCTGATATAATCATAAGTTTGGTCAATTTGGGTAAGAGTTTCAACACGCACAGTAAAGTGTAATGATACAAATGTATCGTCTCTGCCGGGCCTCACTGATAAAAATCAATAGTACCAGCCTTGTAAAGTCATGTAATTACTTAAACGTACAGTACTCCTAACTCAACAATATATCTGTGTACTAGTACATTGTTCCTCATTGTTATATCATATGATTCATATTTGTGAGTGTTTGAAAGAATGTGATAATCAATGCATGAGATGGTAGTGTTGTTTATTCATTCAAGGCTGAAGGGCTGTAATTGATGTTTTTTATTTTTGTAGTGGACACTGATGAAGACCTTGACCAGTATGATCAGAATCACAGAGAGTTCTTCTTTGACTTCTCACGGATTCCAAAAGGAGAAATTGTGACCGCGTCAGAGTTCCACATCTACAAAGACTTTGTTGATGAACGTTATGAAAACGAGACTTTCCGTATCAGTGTGTTCCAGGTTCTTCAGATGAAGCCCAAAAGGTAAACCTTCAATGGATTTTCCCCTTGTTCAAAGATTATTTTATTAGCAGTATAGAGAAAAAGTGAGACAGAGAGGTGACAAAGTGGAAGAGAATGAAGGGAAATGTGAAGTAGAGAGAGCATAAGAGTGCAGAAAGAGAAGCGAAATAAAGAGAGGAGAAAGCATGAGGACAACAGGCCTGACAGCCAGAAGAGAGGTGATCAATACATACAATTTTACCTGTAGAAACGAAGAGAATTAGAAATAGAGGATGACAAAGTTGCAAACAAGAAATTGTAAAAGTTAGAGGTAGAATGTGAAAAGGAAGAAGTTTTAACATATTAGTAATAAACACTCAAACAAAGTTTCCTCTTGTAATTTGGTCCTCTGACCAACACCAATAACGATACATTTTCTCAAAATTAGTCCAATTTTATTCTGTGATTGTTGTAAAATACTTATACCCCACCCAGTGTTGCTTTCTTACTATAAGTAGTCTACCAAAATTGTTCTGCACCCTCCAAATTTAGCTGAATACAATACAGCACACCATGCAAAAGTTCTTTTGTGGTTGTATTTTTTTTTTTTTACTTTAAAGAGGGTCAGCTATTTAAACTCAATAAAGCAGAGATCTCCTGAGTTGTTTAGTTCAGTTAACTCTTCAGATTATTTTGGCTTGGAACATAATGAATGATCTTTGCTGAATCAAAGCTCAACTTGTGAGAGGGAAGAGGAGGAACTTTTCTTCATCCCATGGTCACACGTCTGTCTGGTTTAGATTCTGAAGAAGTCTCTCGGGTGAGGCTTGCTCAGACACCCCGTCTCCTTCACATCACCTGCGCGAAAGTTTTATCTGTTCCACAGGCTCTTTGTCACCCCTGCCATTGTCATGCAGAGACGGTTTGTGCTGATGACAATCTAGAAAGCACCTCATCTCCTGTTGTCTGCAAGCGCTGAGAACATGCTTGTGGCTCAGATCGCTTTTATTGTTTGTTTTTACATATATTCACCAAACAGACAATTAATGTCTAAGGATTGTTGTTGAGTAATTTCAGAGAAACCATTCGCTACATTTGGTAAATGTTCAGTACATCTAGTTGAACTGAAAAATTATGTCTTGCAATGAATGATTTGAGGAATATCGTTTGTTTTTTTCTAACATCTTGTGTTGATTTCTTCTCCCCTTACAGAGAGCTGTTCCTGCTGGACTCAAGACTGTTATGGGCAGCGGAAGAAGGATGGTTGGTCTTTGACCTCACATTCACCAGTAACCACTGGGTTTTGCACCCTGAGCAGAACCTCGGACTTCAGCTTCTTGTGGAAAACATGCAGGGTACCTCAATAACCAGTTATCCAGTTCTTTTAAACGGTTAACATTCTGTTCACGTTGCTGTGAGGGTTTAATGAGACTAAAAGCGAGAATGTTTCCTCTGCAGGTGAAGGTGTGAACCCCATGGCAGCCGGACTGGTGGGCAGCAGTGGACCTCACAGCAAGCAACCGTTTGTGGTGGTTTTTCTCAAGGCTACACAAGTAAACCTCCGTAGTGTCCGTTCAGTGTCTGGGAACAAACAGAGGGGGCAGCACCGAGCCAAGGGCGCTAAATCCAGTGCAGCCCAGAGACAGGCATCTCTAAAGTCAGCTCAAGCAACAGGTAATCATTCTTAACTCTGCCTTAGTGCTGGACAGTTAGACTCGTGACCAACAGTCAGCAGGGTTGAAACCCAGACAAGCTGGTTCCACAACTGAAGTGTCACTGAGCAAATATATTTTATAATATATAATTTAGAAACCGGAAAGAGTGTGATGGAAGAGTGTGGCTATGTAGTACAACTATATAATAATATAACAATAAATATGTAGAATATACACTACCGTTCAAAAGTTTGCTTCACTTAGACAATTTTGTGTGTTCCATGAAAAGTCACACTTTATTTTCTAAGAACAAGGATAGACTGTCGAGTTTCACATGAAAATTCTCTATTTCTGGCCATTTGGAGCGTTTGATTGACCCCACAAATATGATGCTCCAGATTCTCAGCCTGCTTAAACGAAGATCAGTTTTACAGCGTCTTTAACCAGCAGTGCACAGAAAATGAAAAAAATGAAAACTTTGCCTGCATACATGTCCTAAAACATTTTTGAGGCTTTAATATGTGCAATTGTGGAGTCTCAAAGACGGCAATCAATATCACGTCACACTGCTTGAAAAATGTTAATAATCTGTAATAATCATATGCTCTGCAGACAGTGTCAAATCTGACGCTAAAGGCGGCTGCAAGAAGCACGAGCTGTATGTCAGCTTCAGAGACCTTGGCTGGCAGGTACGGAGCTTCTCTCACCATCTCACTGCTATTTATAATCCAGACGGTGTCTAAAACATTTCTCTTTCTTTGCTAGGATTGGATCATTGCTCCGGAGGGATACGCTGCGTATTACTGCGAGGGAGAATGTGTTTTCCCTCTCAACTCTTACATGAACGCAACAAACCATGCAATTGTACAAACACTGGTGAGAATCTAGTAATTTACACTCATGTTTTTTATTTCCCTTGCACTCTTGACCCTACACAACTTTTTTTTTTTTTACTTTGGTTCTGTATGATTACCATAATTTACATTTCTACAAACTGCCCTCACTTCCTTCCATTTCTATTTTGCCAATTTTCTCATAAATTGTCTAAAAAAGTAATAGACTGGAGCAGACACAGGAACAATATTGGTGTTCTTTGGTTGATAAATCTATGTTGTGACGATATTAAAGCGTAAAAATTGAAACTACCAACTAAAAAGAATCTCTGTCAGAGATTTGCACAGTTACACACAGTTCAGTGAGTTAATACTATGTTTACTGTATTTTCCGGACTATAAGCCGCTATATTGTTCATATGTTTTGAACCATGCGGCTTATACAAAGGTGCGGCTATTCTGCAGATTTTTTTTCCACCACTAGGGCTGCTCTAAGCATATATCATTTTATAAGTTTTAATCAGCAAAGTTGCTGGTGTTAAAATACAGATTAGGACAGGATCTATTTAGTTACATACATGTACATTTACAATAAGAAATAAAATAAAAGTAAAAATAAAGGTCCATCCATCATAGAGTTTAGGTGGATAGTTGTGCTAATAGTCTTCAGTAAAACTTTAAACTGAGAACTGAGCGTTGGATTTTAAGCACATTTCATCACATCTCGTTTCTTCTCTGTCTCTTGAAAATACTTCACATCATGATCAACACTTTTCAAAAAATTGTGTGCCAAATAGGGCTGTGCAATGTAGACAAAACACATTTAAATATTTTTTTATAATAAAATTTCAAAAGTTTTATATCATTTTTCTATTCCCACATTGGCTTTATTGGACATTAACAAATGTTACGTTATCTATCATTCAGAAGCTATTATTATTGTATGTGTTCATAAAATATATATTTTGTCTCCCCACAGGTACATTTTATAACACCAGAAACTGTCCCGAAGCCTTGCTGTGCCCCCACTCAGTTGCACGGCATCTCAGTGTTGTACTTTGACGACAGTTCCAACGTCATATTGAAAAAATATCGCAACATGGTGGTCAGAGCCTGTGGCTGCCATTGAATGACAAACTTTGACGGACCCATCCTGCACTTCTAGACAGGAAAACATGCACTGAAAATCAAATTTAAGGCCATAAAATGACATCCACAAACTCTGGTTTTCATCAACGTCTTTATAGTTGACGTTTTAGTGTCTTTCATGAGACCTGAAAACATTTGCCAAAGAGATTATTTTTACAGGACACACAGATGAATTTGTGGTGTGGTACTGCTTTAGATGAGGATAAATCATGCTGCCATTTTCATGATCAACTTGCATTTAGTCAATTCAAAACTCTGAAGACCATTTGTCTAATTGTAATAAAAATGGAGATTTTTTTATTCTGAATGTTAATGTTTATGCAATGGAATTTAAAGGGCAAAGTTTTTTCACCTAATTTCCTTGCAATTACACACTAGTTTTACATTTCTTAAGCAATTCATTTCAAACTTGTTTTATTAAAAATGTATGTCACAATAACATGATTTATTAAAAGGTCATGCAAAAGATTTGTTGTAAGGTCACAGGGATATTTGTCGTACTCTTTTGAAGAAGAACCATCTGTGTCAGTCTGGAACAGAGGAGATTCTGTGGAGCGCAAGACCCTGCAGTGGGTGGTGAATCTCATCGACCTCATCATTGGGATTCCACTGTTAGCATAATAAACAGAATTAAGAGATACTGTCTGAATTGAGCAGGAATTACCGTTTAGGACTTCATTCACTTGGACCGCATGACTGCTAGGTTTTCATTTTGGGGACATAAAAGACTCCAATACATTTCATTGGGATATAGCAACAAAGACTTTGTTTCAAATAAATGCATTTTTGATAAGACGCATTTTTGATACACTTTTTTTCTCTGATGTTTGGTCTGGCTTACTTCTCTTCTTTATAATTTTATTATTTCATGAAGTAACCTTTGCCTTTATGAACAGTCAATGTCCAATATGTTAAAAGGCTTTTGCGGCAAGAGAAGTAACGCTTACATATGAAAGGGGAAGAGGACATTAACCTGCGCCCTTAATGTAAATAAATCCTTGTGTCAGCAGTTCCTTTTCCACGACCGTTTTCATTGATTAATAATGAAGAGACTGAAGCCAGGTTCCTAAAAAATGAATGACGCTGGGTTTTAATATTTCACGTCTTGTGGGTGGGATTACACAGTCTGTATTAGCAATGCGGACAGAGGCTCGACTCCGCCCAGCCATTGCGTCACACGCCGCTCGTGACGTCAATGTGTCTGCAGGTGTTGGAAGAGGCGCAGTATTGGCGTAAGTGAGGCTTGAAACGGCTTTTACGGTAAGACATCGGCAGCAGTGTGCGTTTTAACCACGGTAATCGAATAGTATGCGTTCTGTATAGCACATGCGTGTTTTTCTCCGGAGAGATGTGGAAAAAATGAGCTTCATGCAATCACAATAACCTTCATTTGACATGGGGCATCGAGCATCCGTTGCTGGTGTTCACAGTCCTCGCGAAATACATTTGACACCCTTGCGAAATACATAAAATATTTACGAAAGGTGATTTTTATTACGTAAGCACGATTGTCAATTTCTAACCGTGTCGTATTTTTATCATCTTATAAGTCAGCGGATCCGGTCAAATGTTGATCGTACATGTGCTGCTTCATATTATGTAAGGCTGTTTCGTTTGCAAAATCCAAACGTTTTTTAGGTTGCATATTGTTCAGCTTTAACGGTATGTTAAACGTTGACTATGACTGTGCATTATGCATATTGTTGCACATCACTTGATTGCATCATTGCCCATGGGTGATGTACATTTGCCCTGTCCTTTCAGCTCATCTGCTGTTATTATTAGCATGTACACATTTGAATTAGGCATGCGATTGTCAGATTAACCACATCTCTTCGTACATGATTATTAGGCCTAAACAATAAAAAAATATATGATGATCTAATATATGAACAGTGTATATACTGATATATATCTAGACACACACATCCGTACACACACTCACACACACACACACAGACTCACATAAAAAACAATCATTATACCTGTCGATTAGAGGTGAGTTACAAGCTTTTCTCATTTTGGATCTTGGCAAACCTGGAGTTTATTCATGCTTTAATTTATTTAATAACTTTTGTTTTGCTAGTAACAAGCTCTATTGGTTGGGATGAAAGGAATATAAAATAATCATTTCTAAATGAAAGTCAGAAGCTGTCTTGGATTAGGTTTAAGCGCCGGAAGAGCACTTTTGAATGCCTTTTTTCTTTTCCATGCTGTTTGTTAAAGATAGGATGTGCTCAAGCAGGATCTGTGGGAAACTGTTCATGTTGGGCTGAGAGAACAGCTGGTCGAAAGGTTTGACTCTATTTTTAGAACACTTCAGCCCTCTCTCTCTCTTATCAGCAGAGATGCTGCTGACTTTGGGATGCTTGGGTGTTGTGTAAATCCTTCAGTGATGTTGTGTGCTGAATCACAGCACAGACTGCGATGTTGTTTTGTGAACCATCTGCTTAACTGTAGTTAAATTACAGTAACTATTTGTCTTTTTAAATCAAGCTTATGATGTATCAGGGTCTCTATAGGAGATAATAACACCTAGTACAAAAGCTTGGCGTACATTCTGCAACAAACACCAGGGTTTATGGTTCAAGTTCAATGAGTGCAAAGATGTAGCATCTTTATCTTTATTGCTTGCCTGACTGTCTGATTGTCAGTGTAATAGGAACATATATAGTGATATACTAAAAGCACATTTCTTGTGTGTCTTATTTTATCAGTAAAACATACATTACAACCTTAGTAAGAAATTTGTATCATTGTTATAAAACACAAATTCATGTTCATGCGGCCGGTTATATTGTGTTTGATAAATGTGAGTTACTAACTTACACATTTAAGTAAAATATGAACTCATCGTTCTGCTTTTACTGTTTACGTCGTATTTTGTAATGTTTTGTTGAGCGATTGGAATGGCTATGAAAATACAGTATATTTACGAACAAGTGTAATATTTGTAATATTAATACTGTTAAAATACAAAATGATTCTATTCTTTTAGTTTCACTCTTTTCGAGGTTTGAATCCCACTTTCACTGATTCTGCAACGTGTGTTCATGAGAAAAACACTGAGCGACACGGCTTAAAGCTGGCCAAAGGCCTGGGTTTGTGCGTGTGTCACTTCACTATGTGTGTGTTTTTTCACTGGATGGTTAAATGCAGAGTACAAATGTAATACTGTCCATAGGGGCCTTATTGACAGACTCACTCATTCATTTTTTTTTATTATAGAATTAAAAAACGTCATAGATAATGTGCATTCAAAATTCGTTTAGTACACCTCAATTGTTTCATTAGCAAATATAAAAAATGTTTGTTATTTAACATACCGGTTTGCCCTTCTTTCAGGATATAAAACCGAGAAGCAAATTATTTATGTGTATGTAAATATGTTTATGTATACACAATTACATTTAGATATGAGTCTTGACGAAAACACAATTTGAACGTTACTTAAACGAAACCATCATGCTCATGAAAGGGCCTCGTGTGATAAAAGGCCTAGATCTGCTGTCCTGAAACTGATATAGCTAATTCATCCAATTCGGTAGGTGGCGCTGTGATACAGATGGCAGTATCCAATCCTGGCTTTCTGTGTAGTAGTGGCACTAAAGGATCTCTGTGTCTTAATTTTTTTTAGTGCTTGGTATTTCTAGAGCATTTTCTTTTATCTCCTAATTTAATGTGCAATGTTGTGTTGTGAAATATTGTTACACACCAGCGAGACACACAATTTCATTTATTACAACATCAAGTCAGACAGAGTGTTTCCAAATATTCAGTTCAGGTTATACGGGTAAAGGAGGCCAGGAAGAAATGTATTAAGACACAAGATAAGAGACTTGAGCTCAAAAAATAAAATAAAATGAAACGTACATTTTCTTCAAATGTAAATGTAACAAATAATTGTGCGGCATTTGTGTGTGTGTTTTTTCTTAAATAAATAGTTTGAAATTAAGTGTCCTGTTCCAGGAAACATTTTCGAGTGCGTGACCAAGGGACAAGTGTTCTGAGAGGCCTGTAAAATGAGGCAGAAATGAGTGTTAGTAGTGAGGGATTTCTGAGTCTCGTGCTTTTGGACATAATCTGTGATTAACATCTTGAACTTTTTGGAAATGTATGTACTTAACTTAAAAAGAAGCAGCCACTGAGAAAGAAAACATGAGATAGACAATCTCATCTGCAAATGTAGCTTCTGATAGACTATAGTGATAAAGCTTGTCACAGCTGAAGTTTTGTACAATTGTTGCGGCCATTGCAGTTTGAGTTAATATTCATGTTTTTGTCCTCGATGATGTTTTTTCCATGTTTTGTTGAGTCATTGTGAAATGTATAGCCCAAAGCTCGTGTTACATTTGTCCTCCATGTCCCGCCTTTTTATTCTGCCATGCTTTGTGTCTTTCAAAGAAGTCGATAAAGTAATATAGAAATATTAATAAATATAAACATAGAAAATATTATTTCAAAACGATTAGTTAAAGGTATGACATAAAGATGCAAAGTTCATAGCAAACAATATGTATTCTTTAATTGAGTTAAAGCATTTCAATTTTAATAGACAAATTGTTATTTGCATTTATATTATACAATAATGTATGCCAGTAATTATTTTAATTTGTTTTATCAGATTTCAATAATGTTTGAGTGATTTTTAATATTGTATCACTATTTATAAGAATAATCAAGACAGGATAATATCAGGAGCCCAAATTCATCTAATCACAAGCTTCAAAACTAAAAACAGCAGGGATTTATCGAAGTATTTATAATATCAACGACTGCAACACATTTAATTTTAAGAAAAGAAAAGAAAGCAAAACAAAACATGACAGGCATTCAAAAATATTTGCTTATTTTTTCTTCCATTTTTTTTTCTCTCAACCGCCAAAGAGCTACAAATTTCTCTTACAAGTCACTAGAGGATGCTAAAGGGCCACATGCTTCGTTTTCAAGGTTTACTTAGAATAACGTTATTTCTAGTATTTAGAGTCTCAAATTGCTACCTGGACACAATTATAAAAAACTATTATCTCATCCAATGTGCCGAGTCGATTCGCATTTTCTTTTCAAGCAGTCAGGATTCAACTTGCTGATTTAGATGGTTTGCTCTAATAGAATTCCACTGATTGACTTTGTCGCCAGTGCGGAGAAAAAACAGACTTGCTGGTGTTAAAAGCTGGTGAAAATATTAATAAGACTTCAATAGAAATGTTGTGATCTGAATTAAAGCAGTAATATTTTGGAATAAATTGAAAAACATCAGTAGCTTGTATTGTGGAAAATGTGTTGGTTTTTAATTTTATTATCTCTTTTTTCTTCTCTGCATTCTCCAGATGGCTTCAGCATCTGATAACCGTTATGGACAAAAGGAGTCTGCTGACCAAAACTTTGATTACATGTTCAAAATCCTGATCATCGGCAATAGCAGCGTTGGGAAGACGAGTTTTCTTTTTCGTTACGCAGACGACTCCTTCACACCAGCGTTTGTGAGCACGGTGGGCATCGACTTTAAAGTGAAGACCATATACAGGAATGACAAGAGGATAAAGCTGCAGATTTGGGTGAGACACAAATTCAACTTGGAATAAATGGCATATTTATTAATAATTCTAAAGTAAATTCTCACAATTTCAATTTTATTGAATGTTTCATTTGAGAGAGAGAGAGAGAGAGAGAGAGAGAGAGAG
>SOMO01000026.1:1328389-1338562 GCA_028128575.1 Paedocypris carbunculus | reverse complement strand
TCTAAAGAAAAAGCAGATAACACATAACAAGATAAATAAATTATGTTGGCTTAAGGAGCATAATAGCCTGATGTTATATCATTTCTTCCATATTTTATTATAACTGCTTATCTAATCACATCCACAATGCTGCAGTTAATTATTAGATGTTTTATGGAACTATGTTGACATTTACAGTAATGTACAGTTTTAGGGAGAGCGAGTGAAACAAAAAAGACAAAAACTGAACCAAATTAGTACAGAGTGACAAAAATTATGAAGACAGAATGTTCAAACATGCCGGCCAAAATTTTCAATTATATGGACCAAGGACCAATTTTCAATTTATGGTTAATATTTGCTTCTTTGTGTCACATAATCTCAAAATTTCTGGTTGTGTCACACGCTCTGTAGAGGAGAGAGTGAGTGGGAGGAAAAAGGGAACCAAACTCAGCACGACTTTGTGCAAGTGAGAGTTAATACAGAAAGCAACGGGTGAATACTCACACGATGAATAAAAGGAGGATGACAGATGAATCCATAGGATAAAGAAGGTTGTTGAGAAAGTCGGTGAGTCTGAGCGATGAACACAATGACGATGAAACAATGAATGTTGACGTCAGACTTGGAATACTGGCAAACGAGAGTCTTTATAGAGATAGAGATGAGCTGGATCAGGTGAGATTGATGATTGGGGAATGACTGATGATGATAGTGATCAGCTGTGCAGAGGGAACGGTGCCGGAGATGGTGACGTCATGGGGGGAGTTGTAACAAGTTGTAAGTTGCTCTTGTAAGTATATCTCTTTACAAATTCAAATTTTACAACCAAAATCTACAATTTTAATAAGCCACCTGACTTCAACAGGTCACTGTACTCTTTTGTGTCTCAGAAATGACTAGAGCATTAATTTGTTTATTAATTATTGTTCATAGGACTTTTGACTGGTATTATGATACATGTTTATTACTGGTTAGGTTTTAAGTTTGGCTACTGTTCTGTGTAATAAAACTGCCATAGTGGAGCACAGAGAACGAGCAAACAGTCTGTTACTGTAACCACTCGACGTCACACTGACCGGTGACGTCACAGGCCAAAAGTCCAGGTCAAGCTGTGCCATTTGCAAGTCAACACCGGTAACTTGACTTTACTCTTATTCTGATTTAGTTGAATTTTCCTTTGTTTAGTATTAACATGTCTAAAGTGATTTGAACAAATGAATCAGAGTTGGTTCATTTACTAGTTTAGTGCAGTAACTGTCTCAGTCTTAGTCATGTCGACTAAAATTGTAATCAGTTGACTGCATGCACTGGTTTTAGTATGCACATTCTCATATTTATTATTTTATTTTATTATATTTTGTTATAAGGAAATTTGAAAAACAAGAAAGCTGCAATTTTGCAATGTTCTAAGAATGTTTTCATGGGCTCAATGGTCAGCCCTGCGCATTTCAACTGCATCAGATGTGATCCTGTTTACAAAAAGTGAACAATCTCCATTTAATTAATGTTAAAATCCAATGCAATTATTATAGAGAAAATAATATGTGCCAAATACAAAAATGTGTCGCACTTAAGGAATTTAGGACATCTGAAAATCAACACAAAAATGACCGGTGTTTGGCACAGTTGATTCAGAAACTGGTCACACTGGGTCTGACTTATTGCTTATAAAAGTTCCCATTTTGATTCAAACCAAATTTGATCCATACACACCCATTCACAACCATTCTATTTGCTAAGCAGAGTAGGGTTTTTTCCCCATTTAGAACAAAGGTTTCCCCGAATCCCATTTTTCTTGTTCTTTGCAGAAATGGCCTGTTTCTGCCTGTAGGCAAGTGTTTCTCATCCACACTGAGTGCCGTTTTTCTCTCTGTATTTCCTGCTTGACCTGTTTGTCCTGCTGCTGTCCCTAAGGAACTGGTTCCAGATCCCGAGCATGAGCTTGACTGGAACTAAGAGAGAGATAATGACCTTCATTCCTGCTGTAACAGACAGAAAGTGCAAAGAATTGTTCTGACAGGTTCTGTGATTTCCATGAAACTTGTGTATATATTAAAAAACGAGAAGCAATTTTTGTGATAGTTTTCCACACAAGAAACATAAACTCATTTAAAACCTGCACTGTAGACTGGATAGATCAGAGTGGAAAAATATTTTTTTAATGCCATGATGGTTAAAGTGAATATAATTAAATTAAATTGTTTTGTTTTGTTTGTTTTTCTAAAAGCTGAGTGGATATAAGACTATGAAGCATGAGGTCACATTGCCAATGACTTTATGCTCTCAAAATGGTTCAAATTAAACATTTGCAAACCATTTTCCAACAACATTGTTTTTTTCAGAGAAGCCAAAGCTGCCCACATGTAAAAATAGCACAAAATAGACAAAAATATTATTTTCTGCTCTCAAGATGTCCAAATCCTATTCTTTCATCCATGTTTCCTGTTTTGGTGAAGGCCTCGTTTTATTAGCAGTGGTGGGAAATGCTCACGCTCACGTGTAGTTCCCCAGAAAACATCTGCTGGGGTGAACAATGAACTAAACTGAAGGGCCACAATACAAACTATCTTTACGTGGTGCATACGTCAGCCGGCTGAAGCTGTGAGAGACGACGATTTTCCTCTCCAGTGCGACTGAGATGTGAAGACCCCTGCAGGTCTCATTACTCGCAGCCTTTTTCTGATACATTCACATTTGAGCCTTTAACAGAAGGCATGTTGCTCTATAATACTTTATGAATACAACATGAAGTAAATATTCCACAGATAAAGTCATTGGTTTTTAATACATGAACATCGTGGAACTCAAAAGATTAGGTTCCAAAAGTGAAGAAAGGAGTACTCAGACGGTTTCTCCTCTTATTACTTCACAGGAACCTATGCATGAGGTCTTTCTGTACGATAATCTGGCAGTGTAGATTGAGGTTACGTTTTTGGCTTGGAAACTTTACTTTACTTTACTTTTAATGGTCTCATCCTCAGAGCATGGCATGTCAGAAGGTCTGATGCATACTGTTCTATTCCAAAGAGACCAAGGTCAAAGAGAACCAGAGTGGACATAGGGACGCTTCTTCAAAAGCAAATAAAATTGATCTGTACCGGACCATAGAGAAAAATCAAGTTGTGAACCTTGAGCATGTAGGATGGCCAGCACTTGAGGAACATGCTCATATACCGGACACAGTATAAAGGTTGCAGACTGCTCCCAAACATACACTAGATGCAAACCAAGGCCTTGTCAACCATTTGAAAGGTCCGATCGGAACATGGGATAAGAAGTTTGAGGCATCCGGGCGTGATCACAATGCTGTTTGCCCCAACTACAAACTTGTGTGGGAACAACCTTGGAGGAAACCGAGAGACATTATAGTCATATCCTCCCATGTCTCCTGAAACTGTTGACGTGAGTGAGTGAGATTGTCACTATAGCCACTAGGGACCATATCAAAATTGTGTTTTTTTTTTTCCATCCTAGGGAACACACAGTAACTGTGTTACACACAGATAGTAAAGTGAACACACACAAACCTGGAGCAATTAGTGAACACACTAAGCCGTTCCGCCCAAGGCCCAAGCCAGGGGATGCAATCTTTAGGACACAAGTCCAACCACTGGACTACAAGGGACTACAAGAAGGATCTTTAGGTCTATCAGCATTGTAATGACAATTGTGCCAGCATTTTTACCTAGTTCAAGTCCAGACTGAGATAGTGAAGTTTGAACAAATGGATCTTGAATATGATATATTTAACACTTATATAACAGAACAGACATAACAGAAAAATGTTTTGCTATGACTGCACTTTGAGTGCTGACTAATCAGTCCCAGGTTAGGTCTGACTACAGTAGATCAAGCTCAACAACCTGACGTAGATCCAGTGTTGCCACTGGATGACTAAACAATTCCGGATAAACTGTATATCCCGTGACTGCTTTTTAACCATATAGGAAATGGTGCGACAGCTGCTCAGCAGTATTATCCCCAAATAGGCCAATTAGGGAAAATCATGGAATTGCACCATTATAAAGGTTTCATTTTCAGCATGTCCAGCAGAAAGGGTGCTGCTGTTGATCCAGGATTCTATTTCCCCACCCGGAACACACTGGGGGGCAGGACAGGCCACTATCGCAGAAACATGGCCGGGCCAGTATCTTACCTCAGCTGATCTGATGGTTAAAGGGAAAGTTGGTGTCCTGACTCAACCTTCCCTCTAATAGATTTTCTTCACAATTCAATTACAGAGAACCCAGGAGTCCTACTGCACACAGACTCCTTTCATCACATCCACATCATCTCTCTTTGGAATAAAATTGTTTTTCTCCTCTTTCTGAAGTCTCGACTTTAACATTGTGGATTTATTCACTGATAACCTATTGACACACTGAGCTCCACCATTGATGGACCTGCTTGATGACAAACCATTTGGTTCACATGTGCTGTGCACCACATTGATGCACACATCAACTTTATATTGAAAATGAACTTTCAGTTTACACGTCAATTTCCACTGTCTGACATTCCGTGAAGAGTGTTGTTTATGTCCAAAAAGAAGATGGTGTAGTGGAGCACTTTTGAAATATTATCCAGCCCAAGTTGACAATGACACTCCAGGTCACAAGAGGCTTACAACACTTCCCGCACCTGTTAAAATAGAACATCAAAAAACTTTTTTTTTACGAAAATGTTTTTAAAGAGACCAATTTTAATGTATTCCTTGATTGATTTTTGCTGACTGTAGTATAGTAGTATACCAACACATTAGTATATAAACCTTGACCTAAATGTCTACGCACAAACACACACACACACACACACAGTCATTTGAGTGTAAGCAGGTCACTGGTGTGTGATGACAGAATCCAGTCACTAGTTTTCTGCATGACCAATCAGAAAAAGGGAACTGTTTCATAAGAATTATCAAAATAAAATAATGAAGAAGAATAATTTGAAATAATTTTGAAACCACAGTGACACAATGTGAATAAATTGCCAGGCCTCAAACTCAGATTCTACCTATTTATTAGATGCATTTCCATAGAAACAGTATCACAAACGCAGTTTCAAAATATTTTCATCAAATGTAACTATTTTTAATTTAATTACATATTTTCAAAAGTATTTATCACAAACACACACACACACACACACACACACACACACACACACACACACACACACGTGCCTTTGCATCAGTGGTGAACCAGTGACATTAAGTTTGTGCCTAAAGAAGTCACCAGTCTTCTTTTCTTCTTTTTCCCACTTCTTACGTTTGCAGTCTTTTATTCAGTATTCAGTTAAAACCAGAAATACATCTTCCTCTCACAGTACATTCAAAAATGTAAAAGCTTACAAAATATCATCCACAATATTACCATAAACAGATAATGTTGGTAACTTCAAAAGGATTTTTTTCTAATATTAAAATGAAAACAACAAGACTGCCAGGAAATCATGTGCCTCTTCCCATTGGCGGACTGCAGGATCAGTACATCCCTTTGCACCAATCAAGAGTGAGCATTGATGTGCTGAGCTCATGCACTGAATCACCAGTCACATGATGTAGAAGGAGCCCCTCTCCTCATCCGTTATTCTCCCATCTTGTCTTGCTTGTTCTCTGCTCCCTTCACTTCCAATAAGAGTGCAGCATATGCTCTTCCGGGAAGTAGAGTGCGCTTTCTGTATGAGATCAGACTACATTTTGTTTCGCTGATGTCAGACTTATACAAGGCAGTGAGGAGAAAAAGTGTGTGTCCGTGTCTGTCCAGGTTCAAAACTTTCTAATGATCTCAAATCCCATCTTGATCGTTAAACAGGCGTAAAAAGTGCCCATAGGTCCCCACTTTACTATAAAAACCTTAAATGATTGTTTCAATTATCAGAAAAGGTTGTAGAAAGTCGCAACGGATAGGATTATTGGATACCTGCATAAATATACTATAATAAATAAATAAACAAGAATGTTTGAGGTCAGAGTTTTGATAGATGTGCTGAGTCAAGATTACACAATAAGGGTGATGTCATTGTGTGTAAAAAAGTTTTTCAGATTCCAAAAAAGGTAAACAACAAACAAACAAAAATACACAAGCACAATTTTTATGGAATACATTCCATAAACATTTATAAAATATTGTCTGACCAGTGGTCAGTTTTTTAGTTTTTGGTTACATCACTTGAGCGTCTGTAAATTGCTGCTGCAACTTCCTCCACACGTGCAACATGTCTCTACTGGAAGTTACTGTTTCCTGTTTCTGACTGTGACTCATCATTTCCTTTTTGGTGCATGTGATGAGATGTCCTGGTCACGGTGACACAGCAGTTATACACGTGTCACTCTGCCCTAACCGTCACACACTCACACCTGAATAATTCATTCATCCACATGACAAGTGTAACGCCTGAATAATAGAGAACAACACCCAACGCTGCAGCAAGAGGAAACACACACACACACACACACAGTCTATTTCTGAAGACATGCAATGCAATCTGTTTTCAATCGATTGAACATGCAGGGAGCCAAGCAGAGCAGGACACCAGGAAAGCAACCTGTAGACACACTAAACACTGTGTAAACAGCAGGTTAACAGTGGCAGAAACAGAAACTTATACCTTTTACCTGCAAGAAAGGTCAAGTGTGACGTTTAAATGTAAACAATTAAATACAACCGCAAAATTTCTACTGTGTGTGTGTGTGTGTGTGTGCGCACAGGCATTTGAGTCAAAGTGAAGACCCCATTATGAAATGAATGCAAATGTTAGAGTGAGTGAGTGAGTGAGTGAGTGAGTGTGTATCTATGTGTGTTTAAATAAAGCATTGGATTTATCAAAGCTGTAAATGGCCACACGTTAGATTCTGAGAACACTGATGAACATCCTGTATAATGAAACCATAAACAGACGGCTGCAAGACCTTTCATCCATTACATTTCTAAACACACACACATTGTTTATTCTAGATTTTTACACTGTAGTCCGCTTACTCAGAATAGAAATCTTTGTTGCTGTGAAAGCTTTTTCTTTTGTGCACTATAAGGAAGAGTGATTAAATCTGCAGGAAATCACAAGGGTTTGGTGGGGCAAACGTATAGATGTGTGTAAACACCCTGGTGATAGTGAGTGAGAGGTCAGGCTGTCCACATCCGGTCAAATCTTAGGAGACCTTGACCTCCACAAGCCACCTCTACAATCCATAGTTAAAAATAGTACTTGTTCATCTATATAACAATGCAGTTTCTGTTCAAAGTTTAATGTGCACATATTTTAGCGACTGGTTTTCACAGCCATTCCCCGCTCATTATTCCATTCAGGCTTGAGCACTCAACATACCCTTTATTAGTGGAGTTGAAATGCTGAATGCTGCAAAGAAACATGGGTGGGACTGTTTCATTAAAGGATAATAATGATTGCAGTGTGTGCAGCAATAATCTACACAACGTGTACAGTGCAGACCTAAGAGCTGTTCTAATCCAGAGGTCAGCGAGGTAAGAGCAGGGAGCAATCCAGGCTAACAGGAACATGTGTTCTTTACACAACACTGGCTTCCTTCCAAAGACCTGTTGTGGAGTTTATTTGAAGCGCAGATCGAGTTTAGATTGACTGTCCTGCAGTACACGAGTGCGAGTGTGGGCTTTTATTGATGTGTGTTTACACAGTATGTGTGAATGAGTGCTAACTGATAGGAGTGGTTTCCACGAATTGCTCTAGGAACGCTGTGAAGTGGAGCTGTTACACAGACGCTTTACCTTGGAAAGCCAGTACTGAAGAATACACATGTGAACATGAACTTTAGTTTGCATGCTCTTCCTGGGTTTGCGCTGGGTTCCTCTGAGTGTCTCTGGCAGACCGAGAGGACAGTAGAGTTGACTATAGATTTTTGGAGCTTGGTTAGCTTAAAAATTGAACATGGGACAAAACAGGCTCAATAATAAAAGATAAATAGGCTGATGTCTAATAAATGTGACTTATAGTCTGGTGCTCATTATAGTCTGAAATTAATATGCATACATGCAAAACCGAAATTTCATATTAAAGAAGTCCACACATCAATACAATGCTTTTCTAACAAGAAATTGCATTTGCATCTTTCTCAATTAAAATGAAATTACAGTTCCCACAGTGCTACTCAAGAGCAGCGGAAAAACATTTACAAAGTAAAGTGCTCGGTTTGCTACACGCTGAGGCAAGCAAGAAAAGCTGCAGGTTTCTGGCTTTGTCTCATTAATGTTCTACTCACCCAGAAGGATTCAGTTTTCTGCCATTTTAGAAGCAACAGCACTGTGCCAGAATCTGCATATGGTCGCAAACAAGAAGGCGTTACGTGGTTCTGTTGTGATTGACCAGTCACAGCACCAACAGAGCATTTGGGATTTGAAGTATCAGCGGTACACATGCTGTAAAATTAGCAAATCAGCTCTATAAATAATTTGCTAATGCTTTCCGGGCCAAATATAAATATGAACTATGATCTACAACTAATGTTTGTTCACAGAGCCAATCCTTAAATGTACTTCCTGAAGCGGGTGCTGCTTGTCCATCTCCGACAAGAACGATATCATGACCTTTGTGTAAAAGTCACAAGGAAGCAATGCACAAAGTGCAAATCCAGCTTTACTTTTAGATTAAGGTTCATCTAGTCTAATTTTTTCTGGCCAGGTGTCTAGCAGCTCACGGTTTGATCAAGCTTTATTTCTGTTTCTGTCAGCAGAGCTTTATATCATTGGGCTACTCGTATCTTTGGCTCATTAGACACACTCACTCTCACAACAGGTGTTGCTCCAAACTCTCCATGTGGTCTTGAACATACGGGTCACAAGGCCGAAATCCTGCCACTTGCTGTTGTGGTTCCTGACTACGCCCTCGTGTCCGACCTCACACCTGGTCAAGTCGTCTATCACAGCATCCGTTGTGCTATCAGGCAGAGATAATGTAAAAAGTGTTCACATTATTTAGCCAATACAATAAGCTTGAGCAACACTATATGAAGGTGCATAATGCTAAAATAAAGCTGCCATGTGAATTCTGTGCTTTGGTGTTTCTTTACAAAAGCAAAGCAATTGACCGTAGCGCACACATAGGGTTGTTTACAATTGTTGCTTTCCTTTTAAACATAAATCAAAGCAGCATTAAAGAGATCTACACATCGGTTTGGTCTGGACCCAAACAAGCAGCTGTATGAATTTCCTGCTGTAATGTCAACCTGAGAAGTGATCTGAGGTCAGGCACTAGAGGTCGCGGCCTTTAGTTAATGGTTCATGATCTGCAGAACTCAAGGATCAAGATCTGCAGAACTGTGGGGAATATTGAGACACATAATGTTGAATGTACTGACATTTTGTAAATCCCTTTCTGACACCGAAGATTAATGTTAGGCAACGTTACGTTATAGTAACAAAGAACAAAAGTAATGGGGTAAAGTTAGAGCTTCTTACAACAGCAGAGAGACATGTTCTCAGCCCTAAAATATCAGTTTTCATCATAATTCAAAAACTGATCTTGAATTATGATGAAGTGCATTTTTTGCCATTTTTTCTGCCTTTAGCTTCAAGAGTGAAGTCTGAGCTAGAAACTGGAGCAGATAGTTGGAGACTGTTACAGGTGTTGTGTTTCAAAATAAGGGCACATTTTTCATGTTGAGCTTGATTTGTTTGAGGTACATACACATGCATAACTTCTCTTTATAATCATTATAACAAAAAAGAGGTTACAGTCAAGGTCAGGCATTGTTTTTAATGGGTCACTTTGGGTTTGTGAGTGATTTCATTGGTTTTGTTGTGCCTGGTTTAGGTTGCTGTTACCTGGTGTAATGTTCTGCACTCTGGTCGTTTGAGTTGGTAACTGGGTCATGTTCCTTTTATAGGAATTATACTTTATTTTATTTTTAATTTTCTCACAATAAATATTCGATAACAAAACACCACTGATAGACAGATAGATAGACAGATAGACAGATAGACAGACAGATAGATAGATAGATAGATAGATAGATAGATAGATAGATAGATAGATAGATAGATAGATAGATAGATAGATAGATAGATAGATAGATAGATGGAATGGTACAAATATGGTATGGTGATATGGATGCTGTTGAAAATTTATGTTTTAAATTCTTCTAAAATGGAATAGGCACAAACAGCCTTGTTTGTACTTGACCCTGATATTACTGCACTCTCTGCGGCACACACACACACA
>SOMO01000026.1:1316192-1328142 GCA_028128575.1 Paedocypris carbunculus | reverse complement strand
TACTAAGCATTAACATGTTTCAGAGTGGAAAATATGATGACTAGTGTTGTAAAGGTGAAAAAAGTCATACTTCAGAGGTTTGCATCAAAAGTTTACCAATATGCTTTATTCAGTCGCAAAAGCAGCTGGTTCTCAAAGTTCTTTGAGTTGTTTCACTCGCTGATGCGCAGGTGCGATGGGTCACGTACAAATCAATAGGGTGTCAAAATGATACACATCTCATTTTTACACATCTCATCCAACCACAATCAAGTTTACCGTAACTGGATGTTGCAATTTATCTGAATGTAGGTTTTCTGATTGATGACAACGCAGAAATAAAATAACAGAATTGAACCATGAGTACACGTACAACGTACAAAGTAGCAAAGAACAGTCTAGAACAGTCAAGAACAGTCTAGAAATACATGTATTTGCATTAAATATGAAAAAGAAGTTTTAAAATTAGGCAAAATTATTACTCAAGTAAAGTATAAATAAAAAAAGTAAAAGTGACAAAAATGTAACAAAAAAGTAACACTTAAGTAAAGTGACAAAATATTTTTGCTTCGTTTCTTGACAACTCTGCAGGGAGAGCTTGCCAAGATATGGAGTCATCATCCCATCATAAAGGCTTGTGTGTAAAATCCATAGTGTGCACACTTGATAGTTGCCCTAAGTAAATGCGGAAGCAAAGTTTGGTCTCCTAAATAGGTGGAGTTTATTTGGTACTATCAAAGACCTGAGGGACAACATCTTCACCCAGCATGAGACCATGTCACTTTAGAGATTGAAGTACTTTGGTGTGATAAGCATCCTGTGTTCCCCCAACCACCACGCTTGGTTTGGAACTATGTCTGTGATTGTTACAGTGGCCTCAGATGACGCAAACCGGACAGCCATTAGTGCCACGGCGGAAGACATGTGCACCTTCTGAAACAGTTTGCAGGGAGTCTTGATCAAAATCTGAAAGTGTTTTTGGCACTTGTCAGTATTGACAACTGAACTCCAGCAGTTCGAGGTGACTGAGCATGAGGTCACTGTGTTGACATAACTCATATCTGGACTAGGGCAGTGTCAACAAAATTGTGAAACAAGGGGTTTTGCTGCTAAGCAATTCTGTGACTGTATCAGTGTGACTTTGGCCTTCTAAGTTAGCCAAACCTTTGCAGGAAAAATGTTCTAAATGTTCAGGGTTGGTTACAAACCGCCAGCATTCAGCAGTCAACAATCTTCACAACTCTGCAATTATTATGCTTTCGCATGACAAGCTGCATCTACAAACGCCACACCCAAACAACAGAGACCACACACATGAGGGATTTTCAGAGCTTGGGAATTGAAGAGAGCGTGCTGCTAATTCAAAGTGCACAATCTCTGAGATTTCACTTTTCTGAAGATGACCAGCCCCTCACGCATAGACCAAGTTCAATAGGTGAGATATTCATCAGGAATTCATATTTCCTTAATTCTGGTTGTACAAAGTAATATTTCACCTTTTGCATTTTATGCAGCCATCTTGAGTCTTCTCATTCGCAGTATTTGGCAATATTTTACCTTGTATGTCCAGTAGAAGTAATGCAAAACGAGAATGAGAAAACTGTTATTTCTACTGCATACTTTCACAATATTTTTTATTTCTTAAAAATGTATTGTATTGCTCAAACTATTGCAAAGCTTATTTAGTGGTGTGTTCCAGCTCCACGCAGCCATGGAATTGTGAAAGTGGCTTGTAGAGTGAGTGAATGAATTTGCACATGAATGTTTTACTGTATCTGTGTCACCACACCCTGGATGAAAAGACCCCATTTCTCCCGGAAGTTCCAATCCAATGCCTCCCACAAAACACTTCTATCCAGGATTTATGGAATCCTCCCCCAGAATGACCTGATCGTTTAAGTCATAAATCCTCTGTTCACACTCTTTATACACACATCCAGTGAAAGGTTAACAGTAAAGAAACAAGTAAATAAAAACACACTTTTGATCACAGACTCGCTCAGCAGCAGACCTCTGAAAGAATGAAGGCGCAAGGCAAGAGTTACGTAGTTTGCGGAGTGTAATTCTTTAAATAGGTAGTACTGTATGTACTAGAGAAATGTATGTTTGGACATTATTTGGTCAGCTTTCCCAGTAGCTCAGTCTGTAGAGCGCTTCCCAGGGAAAGCAGGAATTAGTTGAATTGTAACAATTAAAATGAAATGTAAGTCGCTTTGGATAAAAGCGTCTGCTAAATGACTGTAAAGTAAAGTAAAGTAAAGTTTATTCGGGTTAGATCTAAAGTAAAGTAAAGTAAATATCTAGAGTTTGATTTGTGCTGCTTCTCTGCTTTTGGCCCAGGGAAGCTGGAATTGAGGTATGCCACACTGCAGGCGAATGGTATGAAGCATTAGGATGTTTTCACACGCAAAAATGTATACAATACATTAATTATGCATACATTACAATACATAATGTATACAATACATTCATTTCATTTAGGTTTTCTAATGATGCAATCTGCAGTGCAAACATATTTTACACAGAATTAGTCTATCAGTATAAATCTCATCTGAAATGGGTTTTCCTTACATGTCAGAATTAATTTACTTATATTGCCATTTGTTCTTTTTCTAAGATTCAACCATTTCTTGGCCACGGGGAGCAGGAAGGAACACACACATAATTCCTAATCCCCAATCCTCAAATCACTTAATTGAAAGTTCTGGATTGTGTACTAGGAAGACAGGAGGAATCATAATCTAACACCAAACTCGATACATCGTGTCTCTCTAACACAATGACTGCACTCTAGTCACCACTTTAAACGGGACACTTTAAATCATCACTTGAGTCAGTTTTTCTTCTTTTGTATTTTTATCTTTAGTATTTTTTATTCATATTTTATCTGTATATTTATGCCGTATTTCTCTTCCTTACTGTATTTTTAAAAATTATTGTATTTTATTGTGTATTCTTGTATTTTATTGCTTTTGTGTTTTATTTTTTATCCCCTATCTTAAATTTGTTTGCCCCCCCCCCCATGTTAACATGCCGGACGTGCCACGTTGTTGTAAAATAATTGTGGATGTGACAAATAAAATTTGATATTTGAATTAGAGAAAGACTTGATCTAGAGTNAGAGAGAGAGAGAGAGAGAGAGAGAGAGAGAGAGAGAGAGAGAGAGAGAGATTGAGAGAGAGGTGTGGTCAAACATGGTCTGCAGCAGGCGGTTTGTTTGACAATTAGACTATAGAGACAGAACATAGTGTCTCGCCTTTAGGAACTGGCTAAAAATATCACTCAAATGAAATTATCTGATGCATTTCCGTTTATATAACAGCGTAACCTGTTTTTAACTTTCATCTGGAAAGCCTAAAATCGTTTGATGTTGTAGGTTTATAATACAATGTATATGTTTCAAGCATTAAAGGTCATAGTTTTTTTTATCGGAATTCAGTTAATCATTAATTTTCTAAGGTAATGAGCATTTGGAATACATTACAATGCACAAAATATACAAAGTGCAAAGGAATTTTTAACCTAATAAACTCCTCAAATCGGTTGAAAAGGAAAAGTTGTGTTAAGCTGAAAAACTCGGTATGTTGTTTTTTTTATCATAATCTCAGGAACAAAAACACATACACACACACACACACACACACACACACACACACACACACACACACACACACACACACACACACAAACCCTACCCCACCCAAAAACGTGTCAGGAATTTGTGTATTGGTGCCAAATATCAAATTGCCTGCAGTATGTTCTTCATAAGAGTTGTTCTTCACACCGCTAAATCATCAGGACAAGAATGGAATGTCTCAGAAGAATGTTCTCCGCTCTGTTTGATTCGCTACTTGGAATAACAAGTAAAGAAGAAGCACACAAAGAGCGTTGTGTGCTTGAAAAAGAGTGTTACATTCTTAACTGTTACTCAGTATTTCTTCTCTCGTGCTTCTCTTTCCACTTGGGCTTTAGAACCCAAAGACCTCTTCCACAAGCCGGAAAATAAAAAGAGTAAAACACTTGAGACATTTGTTGAAAAAAAGAACTTGGTGTTTTTATCTCTCTCTCTGCAATTCCAAGATTTATCAAAACCAACCTGCCTGATAGAAATGGTGTATTGCATCAGTGCATGTTTTGTTCCGTGTATAATTCAAATTCCATGTGCTGGTAACACTGTATGAGCTTCTACTGACCTGAATCTGTTCAGACAACACATAGCAACGCTTTTCCCCTGCAGACATGTTCTTCTAGTGTTGTACACAAACCCATCAGGCTCGGAACAGTTTGTCAGGCCAAGTTTCGGTTTCTGTGCCTTCCTTAAAGGTGCCGCTCAGCTCCTGTGTCTTGAAAGAAAAAAATCTCTTGAAAAGCATTTGTTTTGGGTATGATTTCTGCAAAAAATGTTCAGGGGAGTTTTCATTGGAGGCAGATCCAAGTGTAGCTTGAAGGGCTTATTAAACCAAAATAACACCAAAACAAGTAAAAAAAGACTGCAGGACTAGTCTATCTAAAACGTACAAGCCTAAAGAACAGACAAGGAACAATGGCAAAGTTGGAATATATTTACAGGTGAATTAAAAATTAACTAATTAGTAAATCAAGAACATGAAAAACAGTGAAAGGATATGTGAAAACACTGAAGCTAAACAAAACTAAACTTTGATTTTGAGCACTGTCAAAATGCTAAACTCCCCACTTGCAACACTAATGCAACAAAACCTCATATCTATTGCTTCAATTCAAGCCGGACTGCAAAACGCACAAAGCCCTGCTCTGAAACAATGCCTTAGTCAAGATCCTCACGATTGGATTAACATGCATCTTTGCAGGTTTTAAACTCAAAAAAGGATCTGAATGCACAATATCAGCAATTGCACAAAAGCCATTGTGGCCTCGTGCTGTAGAAGCAAGAGAAACAGGAAGGAGACAGAACGTTCCAGGATACGCTGAACTTTATTTCCCAGATTAAGGGAGGGGAGGGGTGTGTGTGTGTTCTCTCAGTGCTTGTGCGCAGAGACGCGTGATTAAAGCAGTAAGTCATTTACTCACATGAACTGGATGTGCAAGACACAAAGAGGGTTCTGACCTTCCCATGCATTCAGATATTTCACATTTATGTGTAAATCCTGCACTTGAGCAGGGAGTTTGCTTGGCGCAATAGTGCTAGTGTTTGCAACACACGAGTCAGGGTTCGAATTTCAAGGACAGTGCAAGCAGTATACCACATAGATGTTGTGCTTAAAGCATTAAGAAGACCACTCTCGAACCACAATAGCTTCCAGTATACAATCTGCTTTTCCATGGATGAGAGCAAGTGCTCGTGAATTGGCTGGGAGCAGGGAACACACGCCAGGTCGTATTGACATGGAGTGGAAATGGCTGGGAAGCTCATGCAGTCACAATGACCCGTGCTTAGCAGTCAGAACGGAGCGTCCACGCGCTGCTGAAATCAGCTGTCAGCCACTGGACTCTGAGCAGAATGTGCTGGCGGTGTGAGATCACTCGCTCCACAATCCAGCGCTCCTGTGCTGCTCTGTCAGGACATTCCTGGCGTGTCTGCGGGAAACTCTCATAACCAAGTCAGTACGTCAGAGCGGACTTCACTGACCCAGTGGGGGGGTTGCATTTTTAAGGATTGAAGGAGGGGTTTTCTGATTATGAATTTATTAATTATTCATGAATGGTGTGAGATACAGTAAAGGCTTCATTTGTTTTGAAAACAATGTAAACAAAAATACAATAATGAAAAAACACAGCGCGTCATATGGAATCCAAAATATTGTACGTTTACAATTTTGTAAGCAGTATTAATACGGAGCCTATTAAATACGTATAAACACGGAGCCTATACGTGAAATACATAGTTGTTGTTGATGTTTAACGTTGTGATGGACGTAGGGAGTGCGCGTGAGAATCAGGAGAGCAGCTCCAGCAGCCGCGCGGCGTGGATCACGTGAGGGAGGATCCTCCATCTGTCCGCGGCGTCGAGCAGCGCGTTCACAGCTGCTACAGCGAGGCATCATGAACGACGCCCAGACTAATCTCCGCGCCTGTAGTCTGATCTCATGGGCGCCCATTAGCGTCTAGAGACACGTTGGATTGCAGGCTCGGATCCCCCGCACATCGTGATGCGTCCAGCGAGTCGTGACTGAGTTCGGTTCCCACACCCTGGTCTCCCCCGGAACCCACCGGACTGTGGGTCATGCCAACGACATCTGTCTGTAGCGCGACGATCTGAATCACAATGCCACACATTTGCACAGTTACGTAATTTTCAAAAGGGTCGTTTATGCATTTCTACATTAAATGCGTTGTAGAATGCATTTTAACCAGTTACTGTGATTGAAGTTGGTGTTGATTGTGTTTGTGTTTTTTAATATACACCGTATATACGAAGACAACACACACCCACGCACACACACACCGAGGCAAGGCAGGAAATAGACACAGACTGATGTGCTGCAAGTGGAATGACAGACATTTCCTCCCAGTTTAAGGAGTTCACATCCTGCATTTCAAGGTGATGCCACATTGCTTTTCTGTTTACAATTGTATTATCTTCACCCCGATCTGTTTTACTAAAGCTTCTCAGCCGATAATGGGGAGGACATGAAAGGGCTCATACAGTGTGCAGCCCTATTACCCGCATCTTTTAAGTGAACTATAGGACAGAGCCACACACAAGATTTTGAAGTCATATCAGGCCTTGAGTTATATAATTTATAAATATGTTATAAAACAAATAACGTTATCAAATAAATACTTATAAATAGCCGCATCACAGATCACAATGCTTGCACATTAAATAATGGTAAAATTAATAATATTGCTGCAATCAGGCAATTCTGATTCTTAAATGTCTGCGAACTGTCATACATTGTCAACAGAACAAACCTCAAGGCTGTATGAATAACAGTTAAATTAACAGCATAAATTAAAATATATATTAACAATAAGGATTAAAATTTGAGCAATTAAAGTCTTTCCGGCTGTTTGGGCTTCAACTAATACTTAAATAGCAGGTAGACATTCAAGGTCAAAGATGTAATTTTTGCTTTATATATTTGCTGCACGTGCATCCAGTTCCTCACGAGTTCTGCTGTAACCTTCACTTCATCAGTGCTCTTCAGGCCTAGTCGGGACTGGACAGTTGGTTCTCAGCTCTGTGGCTCGGCCATGGTGTTAGTCCTAGAACAATATGCCTTTGTCATTTGAGACAAGTTCACTTCCTGCCACACAGCCTGAGACAAACGTAAAGACAAATCATTCCCACGTGAAAATGCCTTCTACCCAACAATGATGTTTAGATGCATGGAGTAAAGTATCTTTAGCAGGGGATCTTTAGCTGAGCTAAAAACAAGATCTTCGAATGCTTGTTTAAGGGTCAATGAAGGGTATTTAGGGTGGGGGTATAATTGAGGTGTTGTGATTGTTAGTGAGGGGGGAGGAATCTTGGTTTTGTTTGAGAGTCTGTGGCGAGACCCCACTATGATGGTAATGAAATTACCATTTCTACGCGAATATAAGCAGCCCTTTTTTCGAATTTTTGACGCTCACAAACTTGGGGATGCTTATTATAGCCAATTTCAAATATATTTTTTTCGCCCATTCTTCCATTCAAGTCAGAAACAATCACAAACAAAACCGATATTGTGCAGCGGTGTGTGTTATGCATGTGCATTTTTAAATATTGGTTCCGAGGCAGACGTGCAAAAATAAAGAGTCATTAGATATGCTGCAATGCTTAACAGGGACAAAACTATACTGGAAAAAGTAAGATTAAACTAAATACAATCATTAATATTTGAACAGACAGACAATATTCCATCAGGTGCTAACGTCTAGCGAGTCCTTGCACGTGACGTAGCACGAACAAAATAGTTCAAAACAAAGATTATTGAAGTCCCGGGAGAAAAAACAATCAAATTGATCTGTCTGCTGCAGCAATACAATGCTCTGATATTTATGTCTGACAAAGACGCAGTTTTAGCCTGGCGTGCAAAGGCTCACGTGAGAGTCACTGATTCGTGTTGATTGGTTCAATATGCCTCAGGATGAACGAGTCTCCTCAGTGAATGATATGTTTATCACATGACAGCCGAGCCACGCTGCTTCGATTTGTATCCAGAAGAATCATTGCAATTTGTTCAAATAGATGTTTTCGGATCATTGGTTTGTTCATCCACTTTTCACGCGATAACCGAGCCACATATATGTGCAATGTGAAGTTAATTTGTTCCTTTTTCTTTTTAGTTACACTATACTGTAGTTTTCCGGCTATATGACAGATTTCAGAGGTGTAAAAAGCTACACTTACTTGCTTTCCTGTGACTTGATCAGATCACTGAGTTTGCAACACCGGATGTCCTGGGTTTGATTTAAAGCATAAAGTAAAAGCAAACGTAGTTTACATCTAAACCTAATGCTTAAATCTAAGCCTTAAATCTTGTTAAATTTTGCTAATGACAAATCAATAGTCTGACAAATTAAGTTAATGACACTTAACAAAACAGACACCTTTTCGGCAAATATTTTTACATGTGCTGATCATTTAAATTGTACTGTTGAACAAAACTGGAATAAAAAAAATGAGAAAAAAGTGCAATTTTTGAATTTAATGCAAATAAACAATATTTGTAGCATTAGATATTACAATAAAAATGTGCTTTAATGATAAAAGCGAACTTTTGTGTTTCTTTTGCATGTCATTACAGTAACAAAATAAGCAGAGCCAGTACGTTTCTCCATATGAAACCCTTTCTCTGCTTGACTTGTGAAGCCTGGATCGTGTTTCCAGCGAAGGCTTGATTTATCTAAATGAACACAAGGACCTTGGGCTGTTCAGCAGGTCGTTCTCTAATGCCTTTTTCTCTGATACTTGCCTTCCAGGAAATTGGGAGCAGTTGGTACTTTGCTCTCTCACTGAGGACACAGTGTTTGGAGAAAGATAAGGCTTGTTTACGGCTCCTGGTGTGGAGCATGGACTGAAGCTCCTCACAGCAAGAACTCACTCCACTTCTGAGGAAAGCAAGACTTCAATGTTCAGATTAAGGCTACCACATGCTCTTCTCTGTCAGGTTTTATGTATAAACTCTTTCTGAGGTTTTCACGCTCAAGTCGACTGCTTTATTTCACAACAGTGATAGAAAACGTATGGTCTCTATAGAAGACGCCTTGGTTGTACACAGCTGCATACAAGAGTGTCAGAACTCCTTCTGTTGTGACTTATTCTAGCAAGAAAACGACAAAGGCTGAAATGTATAAAGAACTTGTCTTGAGAAAAGGGACACTGGGAAAACTCTTGTCGCACACATCTTAATTTTAAATTTCTACACAGCTGAGATGGTTCCTCAACAAAAGCCTTCAACTGTTTCTGGAGTTTTGGTTCCTGTAGACTGTTGCGATGTGACGTCTACTTCACTAGCTCAGAGCTGAGAGTGCAAGATGGCTAAAGTCTGATGACAGCTACACAGTGAAATATTTGGTGGTATATATGTATAAAAAAAAGAAAGAAAGAAAAAAAAACACATGTGCGTTATGCGAACATATGATATTTGTACTCAAAGTGTGAAATCAGCCATCGGTTCATTCAGTGATAGCAAAATGAAAGAAGTTTTGCAATGTTCCAAGCTAATGCTTTTTAAGGTTGACTGTAAAACGACATTGAAATAAAATTTTGGGTAAAAGCACCCATTCACCGGTCAGACCGATATGTGAATTGAGCCAGTATTAAATCATAATAAAACAGTCAAAAATATCTGCACTTCAAGGTTTAATAGTGCACTGGTCAAATCCTATCAGCAATACACATTGATCAGTCAGCATTCTGTCTGTAACATGAGAGTGACTTATTGTGTGTATACCCAATGACAAACCCTGTGGGAATTTTTATCTCAAACATATCTGAAAATATGATTTAGCATCTCAGCATCTGCCCTTCTACAGCGTAACTTCAGTGCTGATGGGCTGCGTGGGAAACCAGTGGGAAATGAGGGCGTTTGAGAAATGAAGCTGAAGATTAGATGGAAACTTAACCATAAAGCTCACAGAAGAAAAACGTGGCCTTTGGATGAGGGATCCATGAAAGGGAGAAGACATAAACAAACCCTCCTCAGAAGCCTGATGTCCTCAGGGGTTTCTGTGAAATTGGAGCTTCAGGTTCTTCTGAATCGTTGAAAACTTTCTCCACATTTCACTCTCAGCTGCATTTTGTAATGTGATGATATTGTAGTATTGAAATGGAAGAAGGTGCTTAAATGGATGTAAATATGCCGTTAAATGTGCACCAAGACTTGGTGAACTTCTCTCCAAGAACACAGATACATTTGTATTGATAATATGCCATTTTCGTCCTCTACAAACACTTTCAGACAATTCCCGTGGGTGTGGGTTGTTGTCAAGACAGAGACAGAACTATTTGCGTCTGTAACTTCTGTTTTCACATCCTTCAGATGTTTGCAGAGTTTCTCTGTGTCATGAAGACTTTCAGGTGCGTAAGAATGAAGTGCCTCCAGTTTGTTCAAGGCTGAACCGTTGAAGCTGAACGTCTTTGTCATTGATTCACCCGGGCGTCACAATCGTCTGCTTTAAGGGATTCCCTTTCAAGAAGGTTTAGAATAACTTCAGTTACTTAACCACAGTCAGTGCAATCATATGTGTGTTATTTCCAGAATTACGAGACTTGGGTTCTATTGATTCTCTATTATCAGCCATTCTTGAATGTTATCACACTCACATTTTTGTAGATAATTATGCTAATGGGATCACACACACGCCACTCACCTTTGACTTATAAAGTCTCTCCACTTTTTGCTTTTAAAGAAAAATTGTTCCATGTAAGGAAGGCAACAGCCAATAATCGAGATTACCGCTGAGTCACATGAGCTGTGTTGTGGAGGATTGTGGGATATTTATTTATTTAGTTTGCTTATGCAGTGTAGATTGCCTGAAGTATGTTACAGAGCCCCACCACCTACGAGCAGCTCCTGCAGCGAAACATCTAGAGTGCCATAACTGCAGAACACGGACCCCTACAGAAGCATCAGGAGGTGTTTTCCCCCAGAACCAAGCTGGTTCAACTCCAAACATAAAAGCCAAATGAACAGGTTCAGGCATCAAACCAGGACCCGAGTGGAGACTCATTTGCACATCCAGAAGAAGATCTTGGCACAGTCCAAGGAAGAAACATAGATTCAGGCTAAGCAGCGGAAATTAATGTTCTTAATATTATGGTAATATGATGGTTACTGTTCCAATTTTTTATAATTATCTTAAATATAATGTGTGTGTGTGCGTGTGTGTGTGAGTGATTTTTTTCGATACTTTCACAAATATTCGCTTGCACAATTAGCATGAAAACAAAGCCTCTTTTGCTTTGGCATGTTTACAGTACTTACAGTACTCTTTTAACCACACATCATAAAAGGCTTGAAACACACCATTGATGCTTATTTGTTTTTAAGCTTTCAGATTTCAATATTAGTGCATTTTATCATTATCTTTTTTCAACGTCTTGAAGCGGTTGCAGAATTTTCTTCAGACTTTTCTGAGCCATTGCGTAAAAATTAACGATTAAAAGTTGTGGTTTCATTTATTACAGACCCATTTGTCAGATCTCTGGGTCTGACATGAAAAACTAGACATATTTAGGAATAAACTTTTGTTTGTATTGGAAATATTTTTTTTCAAATCCAGAATTAATGCACAAATGCATAAAAAAGAAAACTCGTGTTTTCCAAAACTGATTTAGTTGTTCAAAAGATTTCATGAACTTTCTCATGGGTGTTACGAGAGTCTTATGTTTAGAGAAAATTGGGCAAGTGATTTATGACCGCTAAGAAAGAAAAACTGCTGACAGCTCTGGGAAACCGTCCCTTTCATTCCCCTCTCTCATACTCCACTGACAGCAGCTGGTAGAAAGAGCGAGAGAGCGAGAGAGAAAGAGAGAGAGAGAGAGAGAGAGAGAGAGAGA
>SOMO01000026.1:1295273-1312373 GCA_028128575.1 Paedocypris carbunculus | reverse complement strand
TAGATTGCTAACGTTTGTTAGCTGTTTAATCAGTTTAAATTTCTTTTGTAGTTTATGTGTTTAAACGTTTATTTTTTTAAGCTTATCTTCAAAAGTTTTGATTTGTCTTCAAAATTTTCAACACTTTACTATCAAATCTTAATGGTATGACATTAAGTATTATTTTGTTACTATTGTAGGACTTGTTTTCATTCAAGCTCTAATGCTAAACGCTTTTGAAGTTGTGTTTCTAGGAAAAATTGCATTATTTTATTGATGCTCTTTATTCAAATGTGCAGACACACTTTTACTGAGTTGAATTTCAAAAAGATAGAATATTACTGAGAAATTAGACATCTGTATATTTGAGAGGAAGTGGGAATCTCACTCTAAGTAATGACAGATGTTGAATACGTATATAATCAAATCCAGATCTACAGAAGGGGGCTCGACCCCAAACCCACCCACGAATGATTGTTCACTACTAATATAGAAGTCTGTGATATTCATGTGGGACGGGTTCAAGAGAATGGATTTATTTTTGGATAATGAGCGGGATTGTATTGCTCCACATGAGCAATTTACAGACATTTAGGCTCAGCCACAAATTCTGTAGATGAATAAAAGGTTTAAATATGGATCTCCTTGCCCCTTTCCTTCATTTAGAACCGCAGAGGTAATGGCTTGCTGAGGTTATTTTTCCCAACCACACGTTTCTATCCAGTCCTCTGTGTGCATGTGCAAACCACACTCAGGATTGCAAGAAGAAAAATTTCCTCAGAGTATCCACGTTTCGTCCAGACACCTTCCCCAGCCTGTGGCCTGAGTCATCCAGGAATCTGTTGTGTGCCTCCATAAATAAGCAGATTAGCATCTTTGCAGACCAGAGCCACTGTGTGGAAACCTGCCTGGAATGTCCTGGGCTTTCAGTTTAGTTTGGTTTGTTCCCTCTTACCTTTCTCTTACTGGGAGATAACTGGAAATGTGCTAAATATAAACTGAAAAGTAAAAAAGGGATTCAAGTTTCCTTCAAGTTTCGGCAACAGAGCAGATTTTAATATGAGTCAACTTTCCAATGATCCCCCTCTAACAAAACACACGCACGTTTAGCCCCTCCCGTCTTCTCTTTGTTGGTCAGAAGAGGGTGTGTGCGCGAGGCAATGGGGTCATTTCTATTTTTAGTGTTGGTAAGTCAGCCCAGCATTTGAGGTTGGGGGCTCAGACTCTTTGATCATAATTATGACTTAGAAACCCTGGACACACAGCTACCAATTCAAGACTTTTAAATGCACTGTGGGCTATTTTGTGATCTTGAAAAATGCCAATTTTGAATTTTTACCTATCCTGCCTGTATAAAGAATGTCATCTTAACGTTGAGATTTGAATTCGTAGATTAGAGCCTTGCAATTTACTGTTCTGCATTTAGCAGATGGTTTTACCCAAAGCTGCTTATATTGCATTAGTGATGCTGGTTTTTCAAAGCAAAATATTGTCAGAATTGTTTCAAAAGCCTTTTTTTTGTTTTTTTCTTAAAAGTTCAATATAATGGAATAAATGCGCAAAAAAATCATTTGTCAAGAGCCATGGTTTTTTATATTACGTTAGTAAAAATAGAAGTGTGGCGATTATTTAAATAAACAAAATGCAACAGCATGTTCTACTGTTTTCCATGTGACACCTTAGGTGGAGCAACATCAAGGTCAAGAGGTAAAGCATTAAGTTGATTTTGTAATTGCACTAAAATAAAAGTCTTTTTGAAAGTTTCCAAACTAAATGGTGAATTACGCTGGATTCAGGAATGTTCATGAAGGGGAAAACCTCAGATCAACAGCTAAACAAAGACTGTGTGACAGAAACTGTTCCTCTTCCTTTAAAAAAAATGCCATTTCTACACTTCAGCTTGAGTCACCATGCAACCTTCTTACTCTCTCCCTCGTCTGTCGTTTTACACCCTCTTCACTTCTTACTGTCTCTCTGTCCTTCTTTTCCCTCACTCTTTTTGACACGTAAATGTTTAGATGGCTGAAAGGCCTCCACTTAATGATTTCTTCGGACCCCATGGTCAGTAAGACCTGCAAACCCAGGCTTCAAGTTCAGTTTGCATGAATGTCTTGTGTCATTAAACACTTCCTGCTGCTTTTGCACGTACCTTTTAATTAACAGCTGCCTGAAACAAGTAGCATGCAGAGGGAAGTCAACAATAGCTTCTTATGTGCAAGTGAAGCCTGAGGTGAAATTCCACAGCATTTCACATCGAAGTAAGAACGTGGTTACTTAGTATATAACCTCAAGTGACCTGAGTGACGTGAAGGAGACGTGTAGAGTGCCAACACTAGGTGAAGGCCCATTGAAGCTGATTTGCCTTTGCACTTCTAAGGGCCAATGAGAAGACTCTAACTTGCTGCACTTATTTGCATACGGTTAAATTACTCCTTTACCTTTTACTCCAAATCAGATTTAATAGAATTCGACCTGCCACCATGCTGCATTGCTGAGCCTAATCCTGTATTGTGTGTGCCCACTTCACTGTGTGTGTAACTTCAATGGATGGTTAAATGCAGAGCACACATTCATTACCGTCTCTAGTAGCCACAATGAGAAATTAACTCTCTTGTACTTTTTTTTTTATTTTACGTCCATCGACTTCAATAAGGCATAGTTGTAATGGTAAAAGGCAAAAGGTCATGAAATACAAAAAATGCAAGCAGTAATTGTAATTATTTTTATTGGCCTTGGAAAGCGCAGAAGCAAAACAACTGTGTGTACCAGTAGTGTCAGTGCCAGAGGCAACGTCTAGAAAACTGACATATAGGAAACTTCTGAGGCGTTGGTGTTAAAAAGCATGTGATGTTCAAGAAAAGCTGTCTTTTTTGTGTAGTTTTCTCTTTCTGTGCACATGGAGAGTATGAATAAAGACCAGACTGCAAGAACAGACTGATAAATGTACTACACATACTTTATCTTTACTTAAATATCTTTGATTATGCAATTTGCAAGGAAAGCTTAAAAATAAGCTTATAGATCTGCATGGTTTTACACACTTTTTTAAATCAAACTGTATTAACAGTTCTAAAAGGTGATATTCAATATTTATACTTTGAATATAAACATTTGTAGAAATGTTTTAATCAAGCTTTTGTTGTAGTCTTTATTGTGTACTTTTGTTGTGAGTTTTAGCAACAATCAAGGTTGTTTACTGTCTCAATAATGGGTTTAGGTATTGAAAGTCTGGACCGTCATTCAAGCAAAAAGGCACATTTACCAGGAGAAAATGCTGTAGTTGTTAAACTCATAAGGGAGAAAAGCGCAGCCGAAAAAATAGTTCCCTTGATCTCATGCTTTAAAACGTTTAAATGAAGTAAAACTTTATGAGACCACCCATGATACATGAGTCCTTTCAATTCTTGCTCTACTGCTTCGCACATACAAAAAAAATTTCCTAAGTAAAGTCGGCTTTTGCTCTTTCTGTCCTAAATCTTATTTCACCCAGTGGACTAAAAACCGATAAAGTTATATTTTCAAATTGTATGTTGTGATTGAACCCGTGCTCTACTCATGCCTTGACTTCTCAGTTAAAAAGAAGAACTTGTTGGTGACGATCTAGATCTGCTCTCTGGTGTCACTAAACAACTCCAAGCGGCTCTAGTGAAAAAGACTTTAGGGTTTTGTTAACTGAGGAAGTCGCAAACATGTTCACTATAACGCATCATCCTGGTCACATGAGTAACAAAGAAATTAATGATTTAATAGTAGCATAAGGAATAAAAATGTAATCTATTACGGACTCTGCAATTAATAATAATATAAATAATATATGCAATAAGAATAATAATAACAACAATAATAATGTCGCATTTTTATAAAGCAACTTTCAAAACACTGAATAACACTGTACAAGCAGTAGCTTAAATAAACGTAAAGCAATAACACAAAGCAAAGTAATACTTGGATGCAAGTTGAAAAGTAAATTGGCAATCTGGAACGAGTATTTTAAGACAGACCAATGTCCGGTGGAAGTGAGCTCCAGAGAGCTGAAAGATCTGCTCCACGTGGTGTGAGGTGGATGTGGAGGAAGATCTGAGAGCGATGGGAAGTGGCAATGTGGAGGAGATCACACCAATATGAGGAGAAAGATTGTGAATAGTCTTTACGGTAAAAATTTCCGTAAAATTTACTCATGTTTGTTAACTCATTGTTTTTGCTCAAAAGCAAATTTCTTTAGTTCTTTTCCAGTTACGTAGTTGAGTAAACATAAAATTTCCTTTATATTTATTAAGAACACTGTTCTTAATGTTTTTTCCGCCGTGACTAATGTAACTTTATAACACAACAACATAAGTCTCAACCAAACTATTGAAATTTAGTGAACTACAGAGCACCGCTCCCTGATGCATACACAAACTTAAACTTGTGCTAAAAATACTCTGTCAGGTCATTCTATTTATAGCCTCACTGGTGATTTTCTCTTTACTAGGTACTGTCAGCAACTTTAAATCAAGCAGGAAAGAAAAGAAACTCTGTCTCGGTCACGAGCCCCCACTCAAGCCCTCTGACGTCAGCATTCTCGCCCAGTCACCAGTGTCATTCAGGCAGACGAAGTGTTTAGGTCACTGTTCTGGGTGCAGCTATTGTGTTGCCGGGTGACGCCTCTGGGGACGCATGCAGGTTTTCCCGCAGTCTGGAGAGGAACACACAGCTGACTATTGTCTGCTCAGCATGACTCATAAAGCAGGTATTCATGAAGCTCACACTGCATGTTTCCACCTTGACTTCCAAGTAACAAGCCAGGCCATAATTTTACTTGGGAGCTAATTTTGACCATCACGCTTACATGAACTCATCCAGAGAACTAAAAGACAGATAGTATGTTAAACACAGAGGCAATGCATCAGATAATGAAGCTATTACATAAGAGTCTGTTTACAAAGATCTGTCTTTTATCATTACATTACAGTTCTTTATACTAGGCTACTGAAAATCTACAGTGTGTTTTTTTACATTTCATGTACATTTCAAATAGCATGCTAATATGTTCATAAAAATAAAAAGCGATGCAGGAGGATTTAAACACATGGCGAGGAAAGACAGAGAGACAGAGTATAAAATGAGTATGTACTGGTAAAGAGAATTTACTATAACGAACAAGTGAGAGGGAGATACAATGATTTGCAGTAGAAATTAAACAGGAGAAAGAAAGAAAGAAAGAAAGAAAGAAAGAAAGAAAGAAAGAAAGAAAGAAAGAAAGAAAGAAAGAAAGAAAGAAAGCATCTGGCAACATCTTCTGTGGCTTATAATTGGATGTTCACATGGTCAATGTGTTTATAGTGTGAGATCAAATGCTTATTAAAGCTCAGTAGAAAATCCATTCATGTCATATACTCTGCGGGAAGGAAGCTTCATAAAAGCCAGACGTGTGTGTCTGAGGAGAGAGCGGTTTTTCAGTATTCCACGTGAAGAGCTCTGGGTGGCAAACCAGAAGTGAAACTCTCTTCCTGCCTTGATTTGGGCAGTGGGGGGTTTCTCGTGCCAGTATTAACCTTTTGTTTCCTGCTACTTACAGATATAAATAGGCAAAGTTATGCTTTGCTCTCACTCTGTTCACATGGCAGACTGTTTGCACTGAACTAAGAACATCGGAGAAGTTCAACAGGGAAGAAGAAACACAAGCGTGTTAAGTCAAGAAATATTATTGCAGAATGAAAACCACACACGAGCACACAAATCGCGTCCATGCATATACATGCAAATACAACATGGGCATTTGACAAACCCAAACTGAGAAACTAAACGAAGCTCTAATGACAGTACAAAACAGGTTTCATGAAAACAAAACTAAACATGCCGTGTGAATTGTTCGTGCATTTCCACTGAAGTGCTGGGTCGCAATTTGCCCTTAAATGGTCAATGACGTTTCCGGGAATCCAGTGCGTACTACGGAGGCGTCTTACGTCAGACGCACGCTCAGCTGGGAACGTCCGAGAAAACGACCGATTTGGTGAACTTGCCTCTTATGTATTACAAAATACAAAGTAGTATTCTTGGGTTGTGTTTTACCTTCGAATTCGCATACTTCGAATGTGAGTGTAATGTTAACTAGAAATAAATGTCAGTCTAGATAAATTGACTTTTTTATCAGCTCTCTAAGCAGTGGTTGTTTTAGTGGCATCTTTTGTTCTGGTCACCCCGACTCTGGTCAGGTTCAGTCAAGGGCCAATGCTTGACCCTAATTGAACTCGTGATAGAGTCACGACCCCACCACTCGAAAGCTCACCGAGGCCTGTCGTTGCACTGCATAAGCTCTCATAAACACCACAAGTCAGTCTAGAATTACGTATACAGTTAAGTAATTGTCCAGGACCGTGATTCACGTGCAAATTAGCAGCATCGCTAAAACTGTTCAAACTATAGAAATGATAAGAAATAACAATGTATTAGCTGAGATAATTACGTACAGTGTTTGATAGTATGTCCAAATGCTAGTCGAGATGCAGCTGACGTCACATGGTTGAGGCTGACGTCACGTATGTTGTGGGGTGTGCAAATATTTGGAAGAGGTTTTTTAGCTTTTATAAAATACGTTTCAAAAGTGAACACATTGAGTCACTATCTGGTTGATATACGAATGTGACCTTTAGTTGAAGAACACAGATCTGCGCATGCGTGAACATAACGTTTCATGTTTGATTTTGTCAACCAAACTTTTACGGACTGGTAGAACATGTCGGTCCAAGCCTAAGATGTCGTAACTCGCCTCAGTTCCCGGTGATGAGGATGTGAAGAACAACCTTTGGCATCAGATTTGTTATTTGCATTCTGGCTTTGTTACCCAGGAGGCATTTAGTTCCAGCACAGTGTGAACTTCGGAGGAATCTCGTTGCAACAACCGCGAGGAAATCAACAACAATCGGGATTTCATACTCAATTAATAATTTATTGAAGCAATATTTGGCAAACAGAAACAGTGTGCATATATTAATCTGTTTAAATGACTAAATAATCAATTCATAAAAGACATCTCTCGAGAATTCATTCGACTAACACTGCCCAACGGGTGCAGGTGAGCGAAGCATTCGAACCCGTATGCGTTACAGTTTATATACATGTTCCTTTCACAAGAATGGCGGCATTTAAAAACACTGGTCCAGTTTGTGTGAACCAAAGGTAGTTTCCAACCCACGTGCGCTCGCAAATCCATTGCACACCAGAAGCCGGGGGCGCGCGCGCTCCCACGCCTCTCCGCCTGCGAGTTCTCCGGCGCAGCTTACGCAGAGCTAGTCGTGTTCTTCTGGAGCACTTCCTCCTCTGCCAATGAACGACCACTTCAGCTTTCCCACGGATGACCGCGGAGGGAGATGGAGCGCTCCCGTTCCTCATCCGCGTCAACAGCGGCCGGTGCGGATCCGCGTTGACTGTCATTTGCAAAACAATGACTGATCATTCCTCCTCTGCAGCATCCATTACGTCTCAGCGTTCTTGCAGGGACACATAAGGGATCCAAGTGTTTTTGCAACGGCTCTCTTCACAGTAGCTGTCCACGTCCTTTAGTGCCTGGCATTTCAGTGGTTGGCATTGGGAGTTCTGTGAAAAAAAAAACGAAGCGTGTTTAGTCGCGGCTGGTGGGATGCTCCACTGTCCACGCGGTGGGTGTACTTACGGTGACTAAGATGCAATGCAAGTCGCTGGGCTCGCTGTTATCCACGGTGGCCGGTTCGCCCAGCACTTGCGCCAGGCGCTGCAGCCCGGACACCCGCAGGATGTTGATGTCGTTCTCGCAGCAAAACGCCTGCAGCAGCGTGAAGTGGATCTGCAGGGCGATGTCGTCCTGGTCCTCCTCGTCCGTTGCCAGAACGCAGAGCACGACGCAGTCAGGATCGCTGCGGATCGAAATCGAATGCAATTTAGATTTGAGCAGGTGGTGTGAAGCGCACGAGACATTTGAGATTCGTACTTGGAGCACTGTAAAGTAAAGTGGTACTTACACATTCATTAGTTTTGCAGACTCATAAACTCCAACGGTGAGACAGTCCTGTCTCTGTGCCGCCACCAGCAGCTCTTCTAACGCTTGGTTTACGGTGTCCATTCTAAAGAAACAAGCGAGACGTGGTGAGAAACTCTGCGATTGAATACGAACACGAGTGAATACGATTGCGATGTGGTTCTATGCAACCGTCAAAAGCAAAACTTACTTTTCATCGGCGATTCTGCATTCAACGACTTCTTCCAAGGTCATTTTGCTTTCAATTGTTAATAATCCACAGTTCTCCAGGAGAGCGCGAAATGGTAAAATCCAACCGGCTTGCAGTTTACAAAAGTATGGTCCAAATGTCGCTTGATTATTAAGTCCTTGGTCCAGCCCGTTGCACCGCGCACAAGTCAATTCTGCCGTTATTCCAGCGAAACTCATTCTTTATATACCGCTTTCGATTGGGCGTGACTTTCCAAGCTAACCTCGCTCTGATTGGCTAGAAGACGTCTAGTTCTCATACAACGGTTTGCGACAGGGCGGGGGAGTCCGGGTTTCTCCCACGTGGGCCGCTTCACGGAACCTCTCCCCGAACACGAATCTCGCTGCTTTCAATTTGTTTGTACCAACCTCGGTGGAATTTCCTCATGGAAATTATGGACTTTCCCTGTTGTTGTTTTTCATATTGCACAGTTTCATAGGCATCTGAAAATATTGCATCAGCAAAATTGAAGATCAATTAACGGCTGTTGTTTTGCATTGCATTGCTGTAATATCTGGAACATTACTGACATTTGCTCAATCTGGTTAAATAACGACGCGTATGAATCATGATTAGGACCATACAATCACGTGGCTTTAGGAATGCATTAGCATCCATTATTATTGTCATCCTTGTATTTTACGGTCGGTGTTTACTACATCTGACAAGAGATCTTCAGAAACTCTAGAAGGTAGAAGAGTTTCTCTTTCCTTCTTACCTAGAACTTTCATCAGCCTGACTGTTCTAATTCCTGTTGCTATTTATAGCCGGTACAGTCACAGGATCAGAGCTGTTGATGTTGTCATGAGATTTTGTTGTGCTCGGGTTACGAAACGTTCCGAACTGCATAAACACTGAGGTTAGTATTTGAGAGAAACTTGATATAGTTTGCAAAGATGCTTCAATGCAAACAATAGCTTATTGCTTATATGGACATGTACCCAATAAGTCTGCAACAGTTGGTATAATCAGGCAACAATCCACCTTTATCCGGCATATAAACATAAATTCCGATTGTTTTTCCAAGTTCAACACATTAGTCACTGTCTAACCGCGCCACCTGCTGTTACAAATGTGAATCGGTCGTAGAATTATCTAGAACACCAATATAATTTAATTATGTACAGCAATTACTAGAATCGGTATTGCAGCCGTAAAAGTAACAATTTCAACTATTAAAAATAAAAAATATAAACAAAAGCATTTAAAATGATCAACGTGTCATGACTCGTGATCAATGCGGCATGAAGTTTTTAATTCAATAATTGTTCAACGATCGCCGTCTAGTGGTTGAATGAATAGCAATTTCTTTATGAATAGAATAGAATAGTCAGAATAGAATAGAATATGAATTCCACAAACTGGAACATTATGTGCTTCCAGCAGCAATAAAAACAATAAAGCAGTGATACCAGAGTAAACAACAAACAGCAGAGAATGTGCAAAAGTAAAAATAAATAAACAATGAAAAAAGTTACAAAACAGTAGTATATTAATAGTGAACATATATACAAAATACAAAAAAATGTTTTTAGTTTGTGTGTGTATTACATGTCGCATTGACAACGTTTGAAAAAAAATATTATTCAAAACTGAATTTGAAGAATTAAGAACATCTTGAGGAACAATTATAACCCCCTTCATACAAACTAATTTCTTAAAATACATTTCTATAATTTGACATGCATTTGAAAATGCATTTGAGACATTTTAATAAACGTGTAATTTAAAGTAAGGATCACGACTATGACCCATTGTGTACGTGACCGGGTCGCTGACGTCCTCCTAAACGCAACAGTGATTGTAAAACGACTGAGCCACTCATTATCTTCCCGACGCTTTATTGACTGTGAATGAGGCCGATGATGATGAGGGGAGCCTCGCGCGCTTTGAAGACAGTCACACCACTGCGAAGAAACGTGTCTGTTCTCGCGCAAGATGCTAATATCCCTAATATACAGGAAACCTGACGGGGGGTTTAGGAGGGACACACCGCGTGGACGGATCCCCGCGGCCCTTATTCACGTGGAATACACTTTGCGCGCAGCTCACACACGCAGTACACACAAACGTCGCGTCGACGCGCGGCTTCACGCGGGCTTTACAAACAAAACATCGGTAACTTGTAGTTGCGGAGGCTGAAGTGTAATGAGCTATTAGTGCAAATTGGGGACTTTGTTCTCCATTACAAAAAATACACACAAAGACCAACAACAAAAACGGCTACTCAAAATGCTACCGTAAATATGTTTTTTTATGCGTTTTCAAATAAATATCCTATAATGATTTATTATTATTATTGTTGTTATTATTATTATTATTATTTATTTATTTTTATAAAAAAATAATACACCACAATCTTTAGGCCTAAACAATATACAGTTGATGATGGATTTCAAACATCTACTTTTATATTATCGTATTAGAAAATGGGTTGATTTATTATTTATTTACTATCATAATAGAAAACGAATTTGAAAAATTTGAATTTTGAAAAATAGATATTCTAGATGTCAAATCTTTGCTATTACTCAAAATAGAATACGTCATAATCGTGGGTACATCTGCAAAGACGTGTGACGTCACCCAATGGAGTCTTTTCAATTGCTTCTAAATCAGCGTCCTGAGAAGAAACACCTGTGCTGCGCGTGACGTCACGGGGGCGAGAACCTCTGTCTTTCCTCAGGTGCGAGCACATTTACTCCACTGTTTCTCGCGGAGAATGTTCCAGAAGCCGACATCCCGAAGCAGCAATGTCTTCGCCTGCTTTCACAGGCATCTTTGACTATGAAGACGCGAAGCAGTCGAAAGGAACGTTCTCGTACACCGACGATGGCTTGAACGACAGTTTGGACGGGTAGGACTTGGTTTTCGGATGTGTTTAAAATTAGAAATGTTTAGGAAAAACTCACCGGGAAGACGTTGCACAGACGCGATGTATTACCTCCACAATCCAAGTGTATCATTAACCCAAAATGTGCATTCCTATCGCTGAAAAGCATGTGAAAGTGGTTGGGTTTTATTTGGTTTTGAGCTAAACACAGAAAAGTTTGTTCAAAGAATATTGCAAGAATTAAAGAAACATTGCATCCTAAATTGAATAAAGCTATGAGCTTAATCGAGCGCACATCATTGCTTATTTTAATATTAGTCATTGATTGTTATGTGTAGTACAGACTTACACACCCACACAATAATACGTGTAATAAGGTTTAGATTAATGAATTTATTAACAAAGATGAATATTTAGACTAAACATTGGTGTAATAGGGAATTATTGTATGATTTAATAGCGTATGTGTATATGCAAAACATAACTTTTTTTAGATGGTGAGCATTTGTAACACTTTTAAATGTTTGTTGCATAAAATATTACTTTATCATGTGTATATGTCATATGAAGAATGCACATTTGTAATCCACAGAAGTTCTACTGAACTGACCGATGTCTTTGAGGAAGAGTGTGAAGATGATCTCTGTACGCCACTGGATGATGACCTGACACTAAAAATAGCTGCCCAGCTTGAGAACTACCTGTCCGATGACAATTTAGCAGATGATGCATTTCTTCTAAAACACATCCAACGGAACAAGATGGGGTTTGTTAGCTTGAAACTGCTAACGTCTTTTAAGAAGGTGAGTAGAAGGAATTCTGCAAATGTAAAAAAGTGATGGAAGGTCTAGAAAGTCTTTTGACTTGGAGTTAGCTTAGTGAAACAACCAAATCTTTACACAGTTCATCAATTCCAAATGTCTTCGATTACAACATGGTAAAACTTGGGCAATAATCAAATATAAAAAAAAAAAAAATACTCGCCCGTGGCGGGACACATCCCCTGGATTGGACCAGTTTGAGCAGTGTGGCAGTTGTGGTCCAGTGGTAGGGAGTTGGAGCGCCCATCTTGCAGGTTCGAATTAATGAATGACTTTTAAAACGCGTAGCAACACTCCTCAACCATTGAAAGCTGTTGTTAGACTACCATTGGTTCCTGACAGATTTGTTGCTTGGGGTGTACTCACACTTGGCGATCCGTGCATCGGTTCAAATTTCTTTTCAATAACAATACTAAATTCCAGTTCTAGAATGTTTTGGATCCCTATTCCTTTTATCAACATCAGAATCCACAGAAAGCCAGAGATTAGTTGTATAGCAGCCAAGAATACTGTAAATATTTATCGTAAAATCTCTATTAGAACACCATGACGTTCTATAGTTTAACACTTCCGTCACGGTGGCCTTCTATTAAAGATTTTAAGGTAATCATGCTTCGCCAACATAACTGATCACCCTTCCATTGTGTAAATAAAGTTCAACAAAAGTACAGAATTTAAAAGTAATATCTAATCAATTTTACACAACACGATCACATTGCATCTCTACTGCCTAAAAGCGCTCTTCCCATCTGCTTCATACAGTTCGAAATGTATTTGTTATTAGATAATACATATATTATCAATTATTGTTAAGGTTAAAGAAAAAAAGTTAAGTAAAAAGAGGCTCAAAACGCATTAACCAGATTTACAATGAACTGTATGGAAACTATTTACTTCCCATGCCCTTGTGCAGGAATAATGGTGTGCCGTTAAAACATCTTGTGGTCTTTGTTGTCAACAGATTAAAGATCTCACGCGTGACTGGCGCAATACGCTGTCAGCTGCCAGAACCTCCCAGCAGCTTGAAGTCAACGAAATGGGCACTAAAGTACGACGCAAGACCCCTGTGCCAGAGTGGCTGCTGTGCATTCCCACCAGCAAGCTACTCCTGGCCTGGAACTTCCTCGACAGTACTAGCTCAGTTAAGGAGACTGCAAGTGGGTCACCTGGTATGGAGCAGCTTGGTATCATGGAAGCTGCAATGCAGGTTTTTTCTCCATATGGAACAATTTCCTCTCTTCGTATTCTGCGTCCTGGAAAGGAGATCCCCGGGGAACTGAAGCGCTTCACTAGGAAACACCTTGAGCTGGGCCGTAAGGTGTGTGCAGTGGTGGAGTATGAGTACCTGGAAGGCACACGCAAGGCCTTCGAAGCTCTAAAGGCCAAAGAGCAGGAGCAGGGAGGAAGGGGTGTTTGTGTGGTTCTACTAGGGGGCAGAGGAACTCAGAAGCACAATTGGAAAACGGGCCCAGTGGATGATGAGCATGAAGATCTCGACGATGTGAGGAGGCCTCCTCGGAAGACCAGAACTTTCTGCTCTTTGGAGGACTCTGCGGTCTGCAGCTCTTCGGAGTCTGATTTTACCCCTGCATCACCTCGGCCCAATCGCAGGGTGTCCCGTCCCCGGGCTCTGTATGGCAGCCCGCTTGCCGTGCCGCGGCTGTCCATCAACCGCTCTGACCCCTACAGGAACCCCGTGGGGAGTCCTGTGGGAACACCTCTTCCTCCCTGCAAGCTGTTTCCTTGCAGTCGTGCGACGTCTCCACTGAGCACGCCTCCGTTCAGCAGCACACCCACTGCGTCTGGGTTCTTCTTCTCTGTCAGGAATCTGTCTCCTGATGACACCGGGTTCTCCAGCAGCCCGTGGGTGCAGAGACGCAAAAACGCCGCTCAGTATGTTCCCTCGCAATCGTTTGAGTCAATCAGTCAGACGAGACCTGGAAACGTGCTGGTTGTGCGTCAGCCTGTCGGCCCTGACGGCTCCAAGGGTTTCCACAGCTGTATCGGCAGAGGGAAGGTGCTGCTGCCTCAGTGACATCACACTGGCACTTTTAATGCCGAGCCGTGTGTTTGGCGGAGCAGTAGTGTCTAAATAAGTAGTTTGAGAAAAATGATTATTGTACACTTTGTGGGGTAAAGGGTAAGCAATAACGTCTATGTAGTAAATAGAAAATAAAGAATAATTTGTACTTGACATATGTGGAAATTTCTTCAAGATTTAAACCGCTGAATACTAATTACCTTAATACCTTGACCTACCAGTTAAATAGGTTCTGTAGCCTGTCTCTCAATTTGCTCGTACACTACTCAAAAAATAAGTTAACGATATTCATCTTTTGGGTGAAATGTCACTACGAGAAAGTGTCCAGATACACTTACTTATTTTGTGTGAAAAGTATAAAACACTATCCCACGAGGAAAGAAGTGGTGCTCTAAAGAAAAAGTCTGTAGAGTAGTCTGACAAAAAATATTCATAACAGAAACGTTTATTTGAAGCGCAATGTAACAACGCATAATGCATAAATATTTCACATAATGCTTCAAGTATTTAAATGTAAAGTAACAAGAAACTAGACAATGTAATTCCAGAAGTTACTGGGAGAGCTGACAGCTGACCAGTCACTAGCCACAAATTATTTTTCTGTGATATAGTTTAAGAACTTTTCTATTTGCTTAGTTCTGGCACTCAAAAAGAAAATGGGGGATAGATAGTGTAGATGAGACAGCATGACTGTTCAAAAGCACCAGGGTTTGAGCTCTTTCAAAAAACAATTTCTTACTCCCAACTGGTGAGAGCTTATTTCCAATGCTTGATCATTTATATTGTAAAAACACCACAATGTTTTCTTCCGATATGATGGTTTTTCACAAGGAAGAGATGAGCCTTTTTGACTGGTAAAGTGTGTAAGGAGGACAAAATAGTGCAACACTTTTCAGTAACAAGCACATGCAGACGAAAAAGTTGATTTTACATTAAAACAACTTTTCTATGCATTGCACACATCATGTGGTTTTACTTTGGTCGTACAAAACAAGTGTGATGATGTAATTTTAGACAAAATTCAATATTCACTTTTCAACTTTATGATCTTGGTTATGAACTAGTGCGCTTGAATCATTTTGTTTTGCGAAAAAAAAAAAAAAATGTAAACATTCGACCTAAAAGACATTTTAGTGTGGTGCTGCAAATTAAATGACGTAAAAACAGCACCACCTCAAAAATAAACAATAAGTGTTGTTAAAAGCAATATAAAATATGATGATATTGTCCACTTCTAGCCAGTCGTCTTCGTTTTGCCACATGCAATTTTGTAACGGTTTTTATCGTTCTAGGATGCATTTTAATGCAAGGAAACAAGAGTTTGCAAATAATAAACAAAAAATATACAAGAAAGTAAGATAAAATAAAAGCTTTTTTGACACATTTAAAAAATTAAAAAAACAAAAACAAAGGTAAACCGTACAATATTGAAACGTCATAGAAATACCAAAAAATGACTGCAAAACAAATTACCCCATATAAACACTTCCAAAGTTGCATTATTTCTTTAGGTTTGACCAGAATAAAGTTTTCTGATATAGAATCTCATACAGTGGTCCCAAAAACAACTCCGTCTAGTTCCTGGTCCTCCGACTCTTCCTCACTGAGCGAGAAATCTTTGTGGTTGGTCAGGCTGCCGGGGCTGTGGGACTCATCGTCGGTCAGAGAACTGTTAGTCGTGAGCTTTCCGAAGTCAACAACAGGCCCCATTCTCTCCACCTCGGCCATTTGGGCCAGCATGCCGTCCAGTAACGGACGGTTCTTGCAGATATTGTCCAGCAGCTGACACCGGTGTTGCAACTGTCCGATCAGAGACTCTTTTTCTTTGATTGTTTGATTGAGTTTGTGGATTGACTCTTCAGATTGGCAAAGTTTCTCATGGAGGAAGAAGATTTCTCTGAAATTACAAGGGAGATGTTAAGTCTATTTTACATGAATTGTGTCTTTTTTATGGATTTTATCCTGTTTCAATAACGCGTATGGAATCAGTTCCCCATGAAGGAGACTGTAGAGATATCGGGATCCGTCAATAGGGCCGATTGCAATTCAGATCTCTACATCAGACATTACACAGTTGATGTCAAGCAAATAAAAGTCATGTCGTGGGACTGCTCTCTTGATCAGAATGTCCCAAACACAGTGAATGACAGACATTTCTGTCCTATGATGTGTTTTACTTATATTATGTATATTTCAATAATAAAAAAAAATCTGAACCAGTCACCGTCTGTGCTGTTCAGTTGAACTGAACAACTGGATACATTTGACCATACTGTAAGAGTGAATCTGTCAATGTTTTGTTGTGAAAGGTTTCAATTTGTATTTTCAATTAAAACCTTCAACATTGTGTACTGCAACATTTGCTCTCAGTTCCTGAACACGTTTTGGTCATTCGTCCAGTTACGTTTAAGCATCTCTGGCCCACGTATAGTATCGCCAACGATCTAACCCATCCTTAATGGTTTTTAATCAAATGCGTGTATAGATGGGTCGTTTGGAAAGTGATGCTCTTACTTGTCTTTGGCCTCGGTGATCTCCTGTGTGGCCGCCCTGAGCTGCTCGTCTTTGCGGATGAGGCTCTCCGCCTGCTCCCGCACGGTCTTCTCGGCTTCCTCCAGCCGCTGCTCCAGGTCTGCCACCCGCCTGTGCAGCGCTGCCAGGTGCGCGTTCGCCTCCCGGATCTGCACCGGCGATGGGGACGACATGTCCCTGGGTGCGGGGGCCGGCGTGAGGAAGACAAGATCTCGGCTCCGGCGGCGGCGGGCTTCGTGTCGACACAGCGCTGCTCACCTGATCATCCTCTCCGCGGGTCGGTCCAGATCGAATGAGGCTGAGCGCCAAATCTCAGCGCGCGTGACGCTGCAGCGGCCAGTTGCGTGACTCCAGCCTCCTGAAAGCGTGCAGACAACCGCAGCGGGAATGAAGGAGTTGAACTCGGCAAATAAAAGGCACGCACTATGACATTACAGCGAGTTTGTGGTTTCTACTTGTTTTCAGACGGCTGACGTGTCATATCAGCCAACTTCAACTACAACAACCTGTAGCTCCTGACAGGGAAGTAGTACAGACACCGAAGAACCGGAAACGGAGCTTCTACAAAATAAAAGGCTTTTGAAAAAGAAAATAATATACAGTATTTGTGAGATTTCTGATTCTGGTTTTTACATTTGTACTTGCATTTTATGCATTACAAAAAAAAAA
>SOMO01000026.1:1277170-1292475 GCA_028128575.1 Paedocypris carbunculus | reverse complement strand
TGAACATTTCACAAAACAAAAGTGTTTTTATAAAATCAGTTTTTAAGATGAAAAAAATAAAACAAATAGCAAATTAAATGATCATTACAATAACCGTTGTTTTATCCCAATGTGCATATTCACATGCTATGTTTGAACATTTAAAACTCTGTTCTGCTTGTGTAGCTCACAGCGCCATAACTGGCACCACCGCTTGCTTGGGACTTGGAACCGTGGCCATGCTCACCAAGATTGGGAAAGTGGAGGGCTGGAGATTATCAGGACCCCCAAAGCTGTGAGGTCACATCCCCTTGCGCTCAATGTGTATATTGTATTTTGCTTAAATAAATCTATGAACAGAAAAACACTTTGTTTTCAGTGTTTTATGATGTTGTGAATCAACAACCTGGCTAATCAGTTATACAGACATTAGTAAGTTTTTTTTCCATGTCCATTAAGATTTCGGACTCTCTTTTAAATTCACATCCATTGCACGTTTTTCAGCCAATCTATACGTGAGCTGATTCTGATGAACTATGAAAACTCACAGGAAAAAAAAAATTTCTACTCAACTTTTTTCGAATGATCGAATGACCTCATCCACAACATATTCACATGCTCTCACATTTGCAACGGTGCCCCAATGTCATACCGCTTTTTAAAAGTATGTGAAACACTTCTAAAATGTAACAGTGTTAAACAAAAGTGTCTGATTTTAGTGATTGCACAGGTCAGATTCAAAATTAACTAGGTTGAATTTAAGTGAAAGTGGGAGTTTGTTAATATGGCCACTAGGGACACGTTAGAAATTCTGCTGTGCATTTAACCATCCAGTGAATTTACACACACAAACCCCAAGCTGGTTATTGCAGCCCACTGCTGTCATTATCAGAAGAATGTTTTAGGCTGTTTGACTTTTACTGGATCAACTTCACTGGAGCGCAATAAGCTATATTTTAGCCATGGAGTTTTACTGAGACTTGTATCGTGAGAAACAAGTTTTATGTGTTTTCAGCAAAGAAATACAGCTGAAATTAAATCCTGGAGGTTGGTTTTGCTTTGGCTTTTTCTCTGATGACCAAACTGATCACTAAACAAACAAAAAAAAAACAAGACAGAAGTCCAAGTGTTTTCAGCGAGACCTCATCTAGCTCAAAAACTAATTCAATCCATCTACCATCCATGATGGGGTTGCTTCGCATCAAAATGTTGGTGTTATTAAAAAGTACACGTCTTTGGGATAAAGTTCAAACATATTTATTATATATAAGTATATTATATAGATATTTAGATAGATAGATAAGTTATTTATTTTTATATAAATACTAACCAATACTGGAAACACTGGCTAGTGAAAAGAAAACCCGTTCCGAGACGGTAAACAAACTCGGAGATGGTATAGTAAACAGGTGACTGACCAATCAGAGACGAAGACACATACGTCACATTACGCGCGCTCGCGGACACGCTCATTGCACACGCACATTCCCAACCGATTTGATCATTAATACATTGGATGAGTGTTAAATAAAACGCCAATATTAAATTTAATTGGTGGAAAAATCAAACACCATGAAAATGTCGTCGGGCCGTTCAAACCTCGCGGAACCAACTACCGTGATTACGACTGCTTCAGTCGCGGCTGTGGTGGTAATGAGCTGGGAAAGACCGTTGCTTCATAAACTTTATGGAAGAATCACAACAGCCTTGCCAATGTTCTGAAGAGTCACGAAGCACGTCTGACCGGGTCCGTTACTTGTGGAGTAGTTTTCTTAATTATCCTTATCTTAATTGAGGTTAAAGTGCTCACAAACCCAAACGTCCCAGAGAAATCACCTTCACGTAATGTTCTCTCGCTTTCTAATGAGCGTGCAGGAAAACACGCTGATGTCGACTCTTTCATCGATCACTTCTCTGGCTCCGTTTCCTCCTGATCGGCAGCATCCGAAGATATACTGCTTCCCCTGCGTCACGACTCACGAGCGTTGCGTTTCAAAACCAAATGCGTTGTTTGGATTGGCTGAAGTGAGCTTTTCGTATAGCTTCTCTTATATTGGCAGAAACCATCAGCACTTTAAAGACAGGAACTATCTCCATCTCAGCACAAGATCCAGGGCGGTTCGCAACTTCGAATCGACCAGCAGCGCTCGTGCGTCAAAGACGTCACTCTTCTGTCAGCGCTCGTGCGTCACGAACGTCACTTCGCGGTGTCAGCGCCCAGCAACACGATACTCACTTCATAAATCTATAGAAACCAGTTTCCGCAAAAAAAAAAGTATTTAAAAAAATCGTGTTTTTAATACTTACAGTTGTTAAACATACAGTATTGGTGCTGTGTTCCATTTATACCTTTTTTTTCCTCAAAGTTGTTTTTCTCTTGTTTCTGATTGATACCAGTTCACATGTTCTTCAGTGATGTTTTGTGATACCCGTGGATTTCCTACATAAAACAGCGTTCTGTGCAGAAGCCAAAAATCTAGAGATTGTTTCATTTCATTTATTGTGTTTTATTACACATAGCATATAGAGCATATATTGTATTTGACAGATGTTTTGGCGTTGTACTATATGTTTGTATTACATTAAAATTATAAGTAAATATATTAAAATAATTAGCTGACATTTCTGCCTTCCATGTGCAATCAATATGTTAGTTCCCACAACAGTGGACTGCAAAAATGGAATAAAAGTCTTTTACGCGACTGAGAAGTTCGGCAGGTGTACCTACGTATATAAAGTGGCCAGTGTGTATATAAATCCACCACACTGAAGTGAGGAAGATTTCATAGGACTGATCTTTCAGGTTAAATTTAGTCCTAGGGGAATAAACAAAACATCATCACTTTAACATGGTAAATCCGTGTGGTGGAATTTCAACTTTTCGTCTTGTAGTAAACATTAGCATTTTTGTGGGCTGCATCTAGCCAATGCTCTTCTGTTTGGTTTTGGATGGTTTTCATGTTATTAAACAAATGATTTGTTACTCGTTTAATTGCACTATTTGGCTGGAGATCCAAAATCATCCTCACCTCAGTATAAAATATGGGCCTGTTTTCAGCACAACTGAGTTTGAGAAATATGAATTTAGCTAATAAAACTCTTGACCAAGCCAATTTCCTAGTTGAATAATTTACAGTGCTGAGTGCAAGGAATCCAATACACTGAAAACAAACTTCTCGAATGTGACCATGCACAATCCTTCTGAGCACTGTCTGCAGAAACCGATGATGCTCCGTGTAAGACTATATCCATTCCCCCCACACGGTCGGAAGCACAGTCCTGAACATTAACCATCCGCTTCGTCTGATAGTCTCTTCCAGAAGGGCTCAGATCAGTTAGCAAAGCCTATATGAGTGATTCCAATCTTAAATGGTTCTGGGGTGCAGAATCATCTCCAGTCCATCATCTTATTTGTAGTAATTTAAATGTAATTGTCAGTTCTTCTAACCATATAAACTGTCTGGAGGATTTTTTATGTGTATGTGAACATTACTGCGACTTCTTAAACACAAAGTCTGAATATTTCTTTGACTAAAACTGATCCTAATCCAGACAGATTGGATGTTTCTAAGAAGGTTTTTAAGGATTCCCTTGGTCTGTGGAAAGGTCTTTTGTGTATAAAAAGACGTGTGCTAAGATAATTATAAATCTGTCCTTGTAATCTTGTGACGCTGATACAAAAAACATCTGTTTCATCCAAAACTGGACTAGCACAGACGATTTGAGCAACACAATATCACTATAAATCTTACTTTATCTCTGAAGACGCCTAAGGTTTGTGAAGAGGAATGGCTGAAGAACATCTTTAGATATAATCAGGGTTTCCAAAGATGTCTCACATGACTTTCCAAGGCAAAGTAGAATAATACATCACATTCCACTTTTTAACAAACTGTAATAGTGTGTATTTTCGGTAATTTATTAATTCTTTAATAAAAATCAGTTCAGCTTAAGTTTATTTTGTGCAAAATTATGTAACTCTGTTTGTGTGTGTGTGTGTGTGTGTGTGTGTGTGTGTGTGTGATCAAATATTTTAAGGGGTGTAAAGAGTTTATTTTAAAGCAAAGAGAACACAGTCTCTGGTGAGATTATTAAAACGAATGGGAAAGTTTCGAAAAGCAGTAAAATACATTTAGTTAAATTGTAGACAAAATGAAGCAAACAAGCACTTTAACAAATGTATTAATTTATTGGATCACAGTCCGATTAAAGTTGCCCATGTCTTTGTCTTTTTATTTTCCTTAGGGCATTTAAGTACTTTATTACTTAATGTAAGATTACTTACAGGTCATTACTCTGGTCATTAATAGAAACAATATTATCAAAAATATAAAGGAAGGCAAAAATCTGGAATGTTCTAGGAATCATGCCTAGAATGATTTGAGTTTTTCCAGTTTACGTCTAGATTAAACACCATTATTTTAAAATAAAGCTGACAAATCTGGGCCACTAAATGTTGTAAATTACACAGAATGGTGTTGTAATTATCTGCTTGGGACAGAGTCTTCAATTTACAACAAATTGCATGCACAATAAATAATCATTTCACACAATCACTATGATTTCATTGGCTGGAGAGTTCCACATTTTTGTGACGTAACATTTTATACGTCGATAAAAAAATCTGAAAGATCGTCTGCAATCGAATTGGACTTGTTTTAACTAATCACAGTTTACTGCTAATACGTTGTATATCGTTTACACAATATATAAACATCTAGTCAATCAAACAATTCCTTCAGGTGGGTGGTGGAATGCTTCGGACCCCTGTGCTAGACGCTTGTGTGAAGGTCCTGGAGGCTGTGCACGAGTCTCCTGGACTCAGTCTGACCCTCCACTGTCTCCTTGTCTCCATAAGCTGTGATGAACTGAGTTCTGGAATCGTTTTTATTTTCCCTTTAGGCCTCCTACTCGCTTGCAGAAAACTGTGCATTGGAATTAGTTTTAGCATGTTTGTTTCAGCACACAGAATAGTGTGACATCCTTAATCTTTATTTCACCTTCACTCTGGCTCAATCAGAGTTGTGGTTCCAATTCCGGTGGCTTCATGATGTTCTTTAAAGAACTGTTATGCAATGCAAGTTAGATACACAATTACACTGATATACACACTAACCTTCACAGACTTCTTACAGTCAGGAAGGCTTTTTCACTTCTTACAAACATCATCAAACACTCATACACACACAGGGCATTATAGTGGGCAGATAGAGAACTTTCTGGAACGTCATGTGCAGTCCCTGTTCACATCATATATCTAACCTCTACATTTATATGGTATTTATTAGCTAAAATGTAAATTATCTGGAGTTCTAATAGCTTTTCTTTTGTATGTTCCACTACGGCGTTATCGAGTCGGATTGTGTATTTATTGACTTTTTGTGGGATTGAGATCTAAACTAGCAACGTGTCTCCACATGGTTAAACTTCTCTCTCACCATTCAAGCAAAACTCTGGTGTGTGTTCAGGAAATTTGGAATGTAGTTCCTGATCAAGAACAAGTTCCAAACAAGTGTAATATTTCACCTTTTTATGATAATTTTGTCCGGAGCTTGACTTCTTTTCTGTAGCAAATAGCACAGACTCTAACTAGACTGAGCAAAAACGACAAAATAATTTTAGCATTTCTCTTTTGAATCTTTCCTATACTATAATTTCAAACTTAAAAAAAAAGGACAATTGTACATTTAAAAATGTTAATTTTTAAATCAACAATGTTTACCCCGCAAGGGGCATACCAAAACTAGATGAGAAACACAAATCCAGCTGAGCAAAAGAGTCAGGAATGATTTTCAAACACTAGTAACGTAAACAGCCACGAGGGGCAAAAAAGAAATTAAATAAACACACCGCTGGGCACAACACTGATCAAAAACCAGGGCTTGGAAAAACAAGAACTCATAAACATGGACCTAGGACCTGTGTGTAACCTAAAACAAACCAGTGCCTGAGACAGGAAAATATTTAAATAATAAGCTAAATAATTTAAAATACTAACTTAAATAAATGAAGCAACTAAGACTAAATGAAACATTAAAACAAAATGAACAACAAAAATCAAAAGAGCAAAGCAAAACATAATAAAAGCACAGGGAACAGAACACAAAAGTGAAGAAAGAGAACACTTGAAATACCATCAGATCAAAAAGAGGTATTATAGATTTAATTGATCCTGACATCTTTTATATATTTACATTATGTAATTTATTTTTGTTTACCATAGATTGATTTAGCAGTTCCACTCGAGGGCAGCAGAGAGACTATAACTAACAATGCTATTTTTAAAACAAACTTTGTTAAATTAAATTTATAGTTCAAAAAATTCCCTTAAGTGTGAAAGTGAAAATGTTTGTGTATATCCTATATTAGGGGAAAATGTAATTAAATGAGTCCAAACACAACCTAAGCCACACACCTTTCATGCTTTTCAACTGGACAAGACTTTTAAACATTTTTTGCTGTATCGACCAATAATCAAGCTTTCTGAGAAACCAATTTGTGCATAATGATGGAACAAAATATAGATGTTGATGATGATGCACCAGTATCATTCTGTTGATAAACTTGTTTTTCAAATAAAAAAAATAATAATCAATTATTGATACTGTGAATTAATCATTTAAATTGAACATTTGAACAAAATAATATAACTATAATAAAACAAACAGCATAACATAAATAATAACATAAAACTTTCATTCAATGGAATTAAATATACAGGACAAGGAGAAAGAGTTTTGCATGAAGTTAAAACTCTTTTCAGTAAAGTAAAATAGCATGTAAAAACCTCCTTACATTTGTGAGAGCTACCAGCGTTCAGAAATACTTATAAGACTGATGTGATTTTAAGCCACTCCTCAGAAATCTTTCATCTGACTAAACCATTTCTATAGTAACTGTCAAGAACAAACATCGCAACTGAATTGACTGTATCTAACAAATAAAATCAAAACACGTCGAGACAGGATTATTCCTGAATGGCGTTTTAATCCACTAATCAAGGTTGTAAATATTTTTCACAGTAGCTTGGTGTTCAGATCTTCCTAAACACACATTTTTATGTATCTCATAAATGCAGACACACATACAAATACACACACGTTAGCCGCACTATAAAAAAAGTATCACTTTTACTGCAGTCGTAGCTAGTTTATCCAAAGGAATCGGTCCAAAGTTACTTGATGTTGCAGACACCTACCTATGGCCTATTTAATTTAAAGAATACACAACACCTTGACATTAGAGACGGGTTCAATCAGAGGCTCAATCAGTAGAGCTGCTGCTCACTTGTGGGTTCGATTCCCATAAAGGCAAATTAGTATATCAATCAAAAATCAATATGACACTAAATAAAAAGCTTGCCAAAATATTGCCTGATGCTGAGCAAAGCTTTGATCCGTTCAATGAAAGTTGACTTCCAGCGTGGACCACATGGTATAACACACCAACACCATCATTTATTAATGTGTTAGGGCTACCGTAGAAACAAACCCGTTTACACAAAAAAAAAACGTGCTGCCGATGTCCCAACTTTGCTGATCCTCCACAACTCAGGATTGTTTAGACTCAAATGACAAACAACCTTCAGAACCACAAACTGGCACAGACCTGCTACGAGCAGATCATTAGGCTAAAAGTGAATGTCCAGAGTGAGAAGAGGGCGGAGCCTGTGCATGGATCTGTGGGGTATAAGAAGTGGGAGTGACCGGGATCAAGCACCACGTGTCAGCATCTCTTCAGTGTCAGACACTCTGATCCTGCAGTGCCTGTTTAATTCAGTTAGTGTGAGCAACCGCCCAGATCTTCTAATCCACTGGTGTGAAAAGAGAGGACGACTCGGTGATCCCACCACTGACTTCTTCACTCTTCCTCTGTGAGGACGCACGGGACCACTTCTACCAACTGGGGGACTCACAGCTCTGGATCACGGCAGTAAAAGTGAAGGAATTACGAGCGGCACATACGCAGAAGAACAGTCACAGCTCCATGGCAATGATGGGATTTTGGCTTGTGCGGCTGAAGCCAACAGCATTTTAATCACATCCACGAATCATTGGAGAGGAATCTCTTGGATAAACACTTTTTAAGTCTTTTTCAATGTCATGGTTTCTTCCAGAGTGGTGTTTATAAGGGATGTGAGACCAGAACCTGTTAAGTAAACATTTCACCGACCACATCTGAAAACTCTTGTAAACAAGTGCTGAGAAGTTTTCATATATATATTTACTCATGCTATAGATCCATCTTTTCTGCTGGCAATTTATAGTCGTCTCATCTCAACAGGTTTTAACTGTTTTTTATTGGGTCGAAGTTTTGTGGTACAGACAGAAAATGGGCTTTTAGTCACTTTATTTGGAACGTTTTTTTTTTCTGGAAAAATATGTCTGTTCACCTGCCCTGAAGAAGCATGATGTTCTGGGGACGTTTACGCCTGCAGCATCCCTGGGTTTCTACAGGAAACCATAAATGAAGGATGTGACGAAGATCTGGATGTGGAGTGAATCATGATCATGTAGACTGATATGACACCATCTTTTCTCTCTCTTCCTTAATTGACACAAATCAATGCCTTTTCCCCTCGGTCAGCTGATCAGACATGCTGTAGAGTTTGGATAAACTGGGCAGACGGTAAGAAAACATCCTGTTCTCAGCTTATCTACAGATTAAGAATCGAGATTTTCCCTTTTCCAATAATAGCGCAAAACTTTAAACTTCTGACTGTTGTTCCTCTGATCATTAAAGAAAATGGTCTAGTAGAAGATAAGAAGATTGACCCCTTTTTATATGTTTATGGTAACATTGAGGGATGATGCTTTCACAAAAATATTTCAGTAATTGTTTTGAATTCTTACTTCAGTTCATACACACACAAATGCAATTATATCATAGCGGGTCCTTCAATCCACTGAGACAGTTAAAACTGTGAAAAGCGCCCTACAAATACTCATTATTATTATAATTATTATATTATTATAATCGACTTACATACGTTTTAGTACGTTTGCTACCCACTTTCTTTAACCCGAATCATCAAAATATTTCCCTTCTCCGCCGTTATTCCAACCTTAACCAGAACTCAAATGTAACCTCAACTTAATTTCTCATTTTGGCCCTCAAATAAGCCTTTAAAGTTGCGGGGTCAAGTTGTGGGGTCACTTTAATAAAACCAAATTTTGGTCGACTTTGACCTAAATGCTTACGAACAGACATACACAGTTGTGGTTCAGCTTATGGAGTTGAACATGCTCCCTTGCGTTCACTTCATTGTGTGTACGTGTGTTTGTGTGTGTTTCAGTTTGTTGGAAAATGTTGAATTGGTTTGAGCCAGTTTGTTTGGCAATTTAATTCAAGTATTATACCAGTAATTGATAAATTCAATCTGGATCCAAAATCAATGTTTTAGCATCTTTACGTTAATAGTGAGAAGTGAAAAAAAATTAATTACTTTTGCAATGTTTCCTTGAAAAAATTTTAAAAATTAATTACTATTGCAATGTTTCCTTTCCAATATTCAAACGTTCAATATTCAAATTCTTAAATTCTTTAAGCCAAAGTCACATCTTTTTCATCCAAATGTTGGGTTTCACATGTTTTCCATTTGTACACATATGACCATTGCAAACGTGTCCATCCTCAGCAGCAAAAATAAACACAGCTCTGCATCTGGACATTCATGATAAAGCGGATAAACATCTGGAAGACTGTTTCCTTCTCACACACATTTGTGCACAAGAGCTCTCCTGAAACCTAAAACACAAACCACATATCTGCATTACTGCCATGTGCAAGATCCATGTGTAAGATCTTCCTGGAATTCTTGGGGTCCTCTTCAGAATTAGGAATGCTAGGAGTTCTCCATTACGAGTACAGGCGAGTTCTTCCCAACACTTGAATCAGAGGCTAAAGTTGAACAAAACATGTTTCTCCCTTTACAAAAACTCTTAATAACCTTACTCTAGCTTCTAATAATTGCGTTTGTAACTTTATTAAACTAGTCCCTGGTTTTCCATCTGTTCTAAACAAAATCAGTTTCAGATGAAACTATGGAGGCTTATGGTCAATATTCATATTAATCATGAAGAAAGTACTGATTTTAAACACGTGTACTGGAAATTGAGTTGTTTTATCTACTGGCTATGACCTTTGAGATGCAACTGATGAAACAATGTAATTGCAATACGGTGGTGAATGCTTCAAATTGAATCAGTCCAAATTAGCAAATCAGATCAATTTAAAACATGTTTAGTGATGTCATAATCTAGAAGTGTTTGTATTGCTGTAAAATATGGTGTCTTAAAACTGTCGTGCTTGTTAGCATAGCTGACATAGACGATTCTAGCCTTTCAGCCTTGTTGAACCTCTAATATTTTTCTACATTTTCTTTTTGATCGGTTGAGCACGTTCCACACAGAAAACACCTGACAGACTACAAACTTGGGTCTCCAACGGTTCTGCTTAGTCACCCATTTTGCCAGTCCATTGTGTTATTAAAGAAGCTTGGTTTCTTTTCCTGCAACCCTGTTGTTTCCATGACGACTTCTTCAATGTTCCTAAGGTTATTCCGAAAGGCTGGTATATTAAAAACAGCATAGCAATAGCAATTCAGAAAACTTTCTCTGCCCCGGTCAGTAAAGCTGATGCAAAACAAAAAGTGGGTTTAAATTTCAAAATGAGATTGTTCAACAGAACCCTTTCTCAGTTATGATCTTTCAGAATCACAATTATATACAACGTCAGACTTCTAATAATGAACACGAAAAGAAGAAATGTCTAAAGCATAGACAGGGTCTCTTCTGGTCAACAAAAGCAGAGATGAAGAGAAAGAGAAAGAAAGAGACAAATGAGAGTGGAGGGGTGAGAGAGAAAATGAGAGTGGGAGGGGGTGAGAGAATATTGTGTGTGTGTGTGTGTGTGTGTGTGTGTGTGTGTGTGTGTGTGTGTGTGTGTACAAGTCTTTGAATGTGTGTAAAGAGAAAGCTTAAGGCTTACAAGAAGAAACAAAATAACAGAATAGATACACAGACACATGTACACACAGGCTGTAGGTGTATTCTGGGACAGGTTTTGTGAGTTATATTGCCTCTTGATTTCATTAATGCATTGGTATTTTGATAAATAAATTATTTATTGCTTTATAAGATTTTAACGTGTACATTTATGCTTGGAATTGCATTTTACATTTGTTGCAAGTTTTGGTACCAGCTACAGATGAGCTTTTATAGATTAAAATGAGTGTCCTTAAGCAGGACACTGACCACCACATGCTGCCTAGACCCCACAGCTTATGGCTGCCCACTGCTCCGGGTTTGTGTGTATTCCCTTTACTGTGTGCGTGTTCATTTCACCGGTATGAGTTAAGAACAATATCTAGTACTATAAAATAGTGCTTTCAACACCTTTTAATATTTAGTTTCAATTACCTAGCCATCACTTCAGTATTATTAACATCAAAATGTTCTTGTCTAAGTAACATGTCATTGTCAAAATAAAAGTCCTTTGCTCTTTGAGTAGCCATCTCAACTCAACTTAACTTTATTTATCAAGCACCTTTATTTCAACATCAGAGTTGGCCCAAGTGCTGTACACCCAACAGTCATATATAAAACTTATAACAACAATAAGATATAAAAACAGATATAAAACAAAGGTAAGACAATAAAAGACATTACAAGTCAACAACTCATGCAGGGTTAAAATGCCAAGGAGAAAAAGTGTGTTTTTAAAAGAGATTTAAAAACTGGAAGAGAATTTGCCTGCCTGATTTTTGCTGGCAACTCGTTCCACAATTTTGGGCCAACACTAAAGAGAGCTTTGTCCCATTTAAGTTTCCTACTAGTCTTCGGCATAACTAGAAGTCGGTTGTCTGCTGACCTAAGACAGCGTGATGGTGTGTACGGCTGTAGTAGGCGTAAGACCATGCAGACACTTAAAAACAAATAAAACGATTTTAAAATCAACCCGAAAGGAAACTGTTAAAAAATGCTGCTAAAGTTGGAGTGATGTGCTCTCGTCTTTTAGTGCCAGTTAAAAGCCGGGCAGCAGCATTTTTTACAACCTGCAACCGAGAAAGTGACTTCTAACTCAGCCCAGTATAAAGTGCATTGAAATAATCTAAACGAGTTGTGATAAAAGCATGGATTAAAATCTCGAAGTGATAGTGTGAGAGAAATGGTTTTGCTTTGGCCCGTTGTCTTAGATGAAAAAAGCTGAGTTTGACCACTGAACTAATCTGCACATACAGTTTAATATTACTGTCCACTCTCACCCCCAGGTTTGTTGCTGCTGGATTTACATACTCATTTAAAAAACCCAAGTCAACCTGCACCTTAGAGGCATCACTAGGACCAAAAAGCAAGACCTCAGTTTTACTATCATTAAAATGCAGAAAGTTAAAAGACATCCAAGCTCAAATTTCCTCAACACACTGTAAAAGTTGATTTGTAGAATAGGCGTTTTCTTTTTTTTAAGGGTAAATAGATTTGGCTGTCAACAGCAAAAAGTGAAATAAGATGCCATGCTTTTGCCATGGAGAATGGAACCTAGGGGAAGTAGGTACAGGGAGAAGAGAAGAGGCCCAAGATTGAACCCTTGAGGGACGCCACAGGTCAGAGGTGCTACTGAGGACCGTGCAGATCCCAGAAAGACACAAAAATGTATCTCTGTTAAATAAGACCTGAACCATTCCAAAGCACTTCCCTGTATGACAACCCAGTTCTCTGTTTCACTGTGTGAAAGGCAGCTGTCAGATCCAACAGTACCAACACAACACAGTAACCCAAGTTCACGACTAAAAGAACGTCATTAAAAACTTTCAGCAGTGCAGATTCAGTATTGTGCAGTGGCTTAAAACCCGACTGAAATACCTGAATATTATACTAATCTAAAAAAGAACTGGACAAATAGACCATAGCTGTGTACTCTTTAATCATTCTAACAAGGTCCAGTGGTAGGGAACTTTGACTTGTGTTCGAGAGGCAGTGGCGGGCAGTTCTAGGCATGGCGAACGGGCGCCAAGAGAGAGTCTCGCCCATGGCGCAATTCAACGTAGAACCGCCACTGCCGAGAGGTTGCGGGTTTGAATCCTTCTACGGCTGGTTCTGCAACTGAGAGTCCTTGGCAAGACACTAACCCAGTCATAGCACCCCTATGCCCCGCACTTCACTGTGTGTATGTGCACTTTATTTGGATGGGTTAAACGCAAAGCAGAAATTCAGTGTAGCCCATACTAGTAGCCATATTGCCATCACTTCACTTTCAAAAAACAGTGTTGTTTTTGTTTCCTGTTTATATTCAAAGTATTTCTGTGTGATGACCCCTGTGCCAATGTGCAGTTTCACAGGCCGCTCCTGATTGTACCAAAAATACCAACGCTTGGCATAAATACATCACTGTTGTTTTGGTGCCAATGTCTTGAGAGCAGAACCCAGAGACATTCAGAGGGAAAGGCCCTTCTGCTTTACTATTGTTCTCACCTTCTGATCTCTTAAAAACCCACTTGACTGGACAATTCCTGTCTGAGTGTCTAATAAACACAGATCTGCTCCAGTACACTTTCCTGGACAAGAGGACACATTTAGAAAGAACTGGCTCCACAAAACACTCAGGACAATTGTCCGTTTCCTCATTTTGTGTAATTACTGCAATTTGTGTAGGGTGTAACCAGACTTAAGCTTAATACTAAGCGGTTGTCTTCATTTAAATTGAAGAATCGCTGTTTGTTTTAAACAGTTTGTCTCACCGACACGTCCGATGTTTCAAGCCTCAAGAACTAAACTAAGATGAAACTGTAACAAACCAATGTATCAGACAATAGCCAGTCGATTCTGACCACCTTAGACTCAGATAATCCCATTCACTTCCAGAGGCAAAAGTACAATTCACAACCTCTGGAAGGACAAAGTGGGACAGGACAACATTTTGGAGACTTTAAAACTAGATATTCTGGGTCATAAAACACCAGAAACATTTGGACATTCCCTTGCTCTTACTCCCCCAGTGTGGCTGGCGACCAGTCATCCAAGATCTGGCACATCATTATTGACCACAGTTGGGACTTACTAGGTAGACCTCGAGTTGCCTCTTTCTAGACCATAAACATACCCTGGTTATGTGCGGCTCTCTCAGGAGCCTAGCTGTCCAAGGTGAACCAAATAGGGGTCTAGTCATCACCAAACCACTGATAAAAGACAGTGACTTTACAGTCAAGATGGTGTGTCTTGGTGCGGATGAAATGTCTCAAGTACTTTGTGTCGCTGGATGTCGTAGGTCTATCTTAGGTGTATTTTTAACAAGAGGACAAGAGAGTGTGCTTCAACTACAGAGGGATCACACTCCTTAGCCTTTTTGGAAACGTCTATGCCAGAGTGCTGGAGACAAAAATCAGCCATGACCAAAAGGGAAAGAATGTAGAAACTAAAATAAACGTTCTCCTCAAATAAATTAGGAGATGCAAGAGGAACCTGGAGTAAAGTGGCTTCTCTTTCCCAGTGAGAAGAGTTAACCAAGGAGCACTTTTACATTTCGGTACTGGTAGTGTAGCAACCAGTATTTAAGCTCTATGATAGCTCTGTGTCTGGTTGTGGATGCTGGTAGGCATTGGCATCAACATTAGCTCTTTGAAGAAGTGGTTTCCAAGGTGCGAAGAGGCTTGAAAATACAAACTAGGCAGAATATGGATCTTTCTTGTGGCGTGTCTTGTGGGTTCTTGTTCTGCTGTAGCGTTGAGGCAGTTATTGAACTCAATTAGTTCAAGTGAGTTGAAGTGTCAGGATCCATGGTAAACATGGTACAAATTAATATCCAATATTATTGATAGTTTATAGAAATGAGTTTATATATACAGATATAAATAGTATAGATATTTTCACTCTGCAATGCTCAAATGAAAGCTCCTATTGCACAGCACTTGTTTACATACACATACATACACACACAACAGAACAGAAAACCTTCAGGAAAGCTTGGCATGTTATGAGCAGGTACCGCTGTTGTGTTTTAGTTTTTCCCAGAGGATTCTAGTAACGTCTGGAGAAACTGTTGAGAAATCCTGATCTGGTTTAGTTCTTAGTCACTGCCAAACAGCCAAAGGCATTTCCTGATTTTAGCGGTTGAATTGGTTGCTAGTTTTTTCATCTATCTTTGATCATGTCTTAAACAACTCCACAGAACTTATTTTCTGCTTTAAAAGGAAAACATTAAAGGTTTGCGTTATTATGATAATGCTAATACATGTTATAATTTACTTATATGTGTAAATGTACATATTTCGCCAACATGAAAACAATCCTGATTTGCCATCTTAATGTCTTAAGAAAATAGTCAGGAAA
>SOMO01000026.1:1235493-1247338 GCA_028128575.1 Paedocypris carbunculus | reverse complement strand
GCTGAAGCTGAACGAACTGAAAATGCCTCCCAGAGAAACAGCGACAACAACAGCTACAACACTCATCCGCCTTCCTTTGTATCAAGTGCGGCAGGGACTGCTACTCTCGAATCAGACTGCTCAGCCATTCTCGGCGGTGCAGGTAGATTCACAAGGAGCCGCACCATCGTCTTCCGAGACGGAAGGGTGCCGACGCAGACGATTCATTATGTAATTTTTTGCCCATTAAACACCATCGTTCTTTGTTTTAGATCTTTTAGGCTCATTGCCACACTGCGGAAGAAATTACAGAAGCATCAAATTTCAACTTCACCTAGTGAAAGGTAAATTTCACAACAACAAATAAAATCAAATAGCATTATTTTCCTCTGTAGGGCATTTTGTCCTGTGTAGTGGTCTCACATGGATAAATAATGTTTATTTGATTTGATTGGTTTGCTGTTGTGTTTTCAGGAAGGACGTGTTTGCGCTTCAGAGGGAGATTCGGAGAGAAGTGCTGTCGGTGCTGGGCAGTCTGCTGGACCTCAGTAATGCCGTGCACTGGATGCCTCCTGGCTTTCTGTGGGCTGGACGCTTTCCTCCTTGGCTGGTGGGACTGATGGGAACCATCTCCTCCCTGATCAGCCTTCTGCAGTCATGCTCCACAAATCAAGCCACGTCTTCTTGATGCTTCTGAGTCATGTTATTGCCTATGAATGAAGAGAAGTATGATTTGAAGCATTTGATTGAACATTATTTTGAGCTCTTTCTTTATATGCGATATACAAATAGTGTTATATTATTGTTTAGGAACAGTGAGTTAATGAGTGTTTTGTGCCAAACTCCAAGATGATTTTAATTCTATGGTTTTGAGAGCTGTATTAAAAAAAGATATCTTTATATTTATGGTTGTATATGTATGTGTAAATAATTGTTTTAATTCGTTTCATTTTTGAATAATCTTCTAAAAAATGTTACATTATTTTTATTATTATTATTTTATTTGTAATTTGCAAAAAAATATAAGCAACCCCACGGTGCCTTTTGTGATGTAAAGAAGGCATGAAAATAAATACTAGAGGTTATAAACAGAACTTTGTGCTTTAATTGTGCTCCTCCTTCTGCCAAGTTTATTTGAGTTGTAAAAACACACACACACGCACAAACAAACAAACCACAAACCAAAGTAAACAAGTTTATATATTGAAAAAAATTAATGTGGCCATGTGGGTCTTAAGCAACCGCTTTTACTATATAATTGAGAACGCTTTATCACTCGGGAGACGATCGATTAGTAATGTCTGCAATGTTGGACATGCGCAGTGGACCGCATCGTAGCTTCGCTAGAACTTTTCTGGCTGGCTTAAAAGCACTGACATCCGAGTACAAAGTTGTTCGAATTATCTAAATCAAGTCTCGGTGACCAGATGATATGTTTTATGTTAAAAAACGACGTAATACTGCTTGTTAAATTGTCGGTCCTGGAGGCTGAGGATTTGTGTGGCATTTACATTTGATTTGGATCAAGCTGCACGGTAAGCAAAACCTAAACTTTTTTGCACATTTTTTATCTACGAATAATTCACGTGATTGCGATTCTGTTTAGCCAAATATGCGTTTCTTTCTTATCTAATTTTGTCTTTGNGTGTTTAACCAATTTAGTGAGTCAGTGATTTGCATGTAGATACTTTAGCTTGAATTTCCATCTTCAGTATTGATCCAATGATGGCCAGAACGTCACTGATGATCACCAAGATGTACCAGCCGTTCAAAAACTCCCTCTGGTCGTCTTCACACACGTCGTGATTGTAGTTCTCCAGACAGAATCTAGAAAAGCGCTACAAAAGAGCGACAGCGAAAAGAAAAATGTAAAATAAAACATGCAATTGATCATGTAATAGATGCGTTTACTGTATTTAGTCTCAGATAATTCAAATTAAATGTGTTTACCTGAAGCAATCGCACTGCGAGAATAATGGAACGTGTGCAAAGCACGGCAGAAACCAGACAAATGGCAATAACAAATCCATCGAAGATCAGCAAATAGTGTGTGCGCTTCTGAGCTAAAACGACACGGAAAGCTACAGTTGATCATCCACAGACAACTAACTGATGAGATTACAATACAAATTATAGCAAAATTTAGAACTCGCTTTTCACCAAAGCGCAAAAAATAAATCACCAAAAAGCACCTAAAAATGTCCCGTACAGTTAAATTCAGCTAGCACTAATAACACAGCCGTAGTAAAGTAATTAATTTTGTAACATTTACTTAAAAACAAAACACTAAGTAATGTTATATGTCCCAGTATGTTTATGTATCTGAGTTGTATTATGACAGGATGTATATTTTAAGGAATTGAAGTTTATTTAATCTGGAATAATATTCCTGTCTGTTTTTGTTGTTGTTTTTTATTTTTTATTTTGTGTTTTTTTCTTTTTGAATCCCAAATCACAAAGTGGTTTTGGTAATACAATACAGTGAATTAAGATGTGAATTTTTGCCCATACCGGTTCCAGAAATCTTCCAGTTTTTGCAGAGACTACTAACTGCTTCAAAATCAAGTGTAAGTTTCACTTTCCCACTATGGCCATGGTTATTAAAGTATATCTGCAAAGAAAATAGAAAATAATTTATTAACAATACAGTGTATCAATCTAAGAAACAACAATATGCAAGTAAATCTTACTTTGACCAAAAATGTGTAACAATCTGGCAACTCGTGTGAGGAAATCGTCTGCAGATTAATTCCTTTGAGTGCAAAAGTAATCTCTATATCCACAAGTCTGCAATTCACACAAAAATATTAGATATATTTTCACACAATGGCATGAGAAAAAGCTACTTCCCAACCTATAATAGTCCAGCTCAAAAAAAGATGCATTGTTTACTCTGCAGCTTTTAGCGGATTTTTGATCGACATTCAGACAAACTGCAAAAAACCAAGAGTTATGATGAGATAACAAGGCCTAAACGTGTNACCCCCACTCAAGCTTTTGATTTTTCTGATCAAAACGTTCAGTTAAACGCTCTTGAATCCACACGTTTACACTGTGATCACCTAAAGAGCCCCGGATTGGTGGATCTGGACTACTATGATCCAACTGAACCTCCACCTTTGGACTGGAAGTCCGACTCGTCCAGTGAGTCTGGTTCGGTCGTGGAACTTGAAAGCAGTTCTACAGTAGGAGAATGTGAAGCTTCTGGGTCTTTCAACTTGGACTTAGGTGAAGAAGCTGCATCTGGAATACAGGATTGCAGTGCAGCTCCTGATAAAAATGAAGAAGTTCTGGATCAAGAAACGCGTTTGAAAATACCTGAAATATGTGATTTTCCAAAACTGATAGAACCACTGGAAAGAGAAAAGATATGTGCAGAGGAGAAAGAGAAAAAACATCGGATCCAAGAGAGAGAAGAAAATAGGCAGCATGATATTGATCACTCGGACATTCAGAGTCTCCTCAATCAGCTTCATTTTTTTCACCCACCGTCTCCAGATGAGTCAACCAATCACAGTTCTCCTCCTCACTCCCATTTAACAGAGATTGCTGGCCCCTCCCACCAAAATCTGGATGTTGCTGGCCAGTCTGTCTGGTCGGAACCAGAAACCTCATCAGCTCTGCTGTTTTCACATGAGTATCAGAAGGATCTTCTACAGCTGCTGGAGGATCCACAGCTTGAGGAACCCAACCACACACGGTTTGCTCGCTCCAGCCTGGTGGCAATAGAAGCCCACGCAGAGCTCAAAACACAAGCAGACGTCTGGCATAGACGCTCTCCGGATGAGCCGCTGCTCTCACGAGTTGACAGTGAGGATCAATGGACTGACGCTGGTGCCTTCACTCCAGATCAATCCGGTCTTTCAAACAGCGATTTGGTGAATTTTTATTGTTTTTTTTTTTTTTTTTTTTTTTTCTCCCAATAATCTAAGTTTTGTCTTCTGGCAGGAAGCGGAGACGCCTGCTTATAAGAGTGGTATGGAACACATTTCCATTGATCTTGCAGGGTAATGTCTGCCTTTGCTCTTAATAACGTGGTTTTGCTGTTGTTGCCAGTGCCGGGCCCGTGTGACCCGGATGATCTCCTGGATGGAGTGATCTTTGGGGCGAAATATCTTGGATCTACCCAGTTGCAGTCGGAGAAAAATCCCTCCACAAATGCTCGAATGGCTCAAGCACAGGAAGCCGTTCACCGCATTAAGGTCGTACATCATCTGAACTGCGTGTAAATGTATGTAGGGTCTGACAGACAGAGAGAGTTATATACGTACTTTATTAATAGAAGTGTGACTTTGGATTTTTTTTGTGTTAGATGGGTTTGTACATTTTTGAATGCTGATGGAAAACAGAACTTTTCTATGAACATTTGTATGAGACGAATGAACTGTAAAGAACAATTTTAAACATGCTATACAATTTTAAACTTGCTATAACTTTCTTGTTTTTCTGAACTACATCGGCTTCATGGGTTAATGGCATGTCAGGTGTTTTGACTCAAGCTGACATACAGTAGAACATCTCTAATTTCCTGGATTGAGTTGGAAGTGTCCAGGTAGAAGATGAAGGTCTTGAGCATCACTGGCTCACAGATGAGCGGAGAAAAATAGATGGATGCATTTCTCCATGAGACGAGTGACTTTTTTCCACACTGCAATTCTGTGATGAAAAAATGTTTTGGAAAATTGGATGCAAAATTAACACTTTTTGTAGTGGCCACTAGTTGACAATATATGATTTCTACAGGTAGCAAGTTTTAAACTATCATTATGCTGTTTAAGATTGTGAGAACCTAGAGCTTGAATCCCTTGTAAAGTTGTAATGAACATCAACTTTTTGTTTTAGGCACCCGAGGGTGAGTCTCAGCCCATGACGCAGGTGGATCTGTTCATTTCCACACAGAGAATAAAAGTACTGAGTGCTGACACACAGGTCCGACTACAGTCCTTGTTTCTTGACTCTTTAGACAATGCTGTTTTTTCAACATGAGTCTGATGTTCAGGAGGCCATGATGGATCACGCATTGCAGATGATTTCATACATCGCTGACATTGAGAAGATCGTAGTCTTGATGGCTCGTCGGAAGCTAGCCGCTCGCAAAGCGTCAGACACGACAGCCGGCTCCACAGCACCACCGAAGAAGTGCTGGATGATCTGCCATGTGTTTTCTTCAGATGACGTGAGTGGAACTTTTAGAGGACATGTTCACACATTGTCAGACAGGAAGATGCTCATTGTGTTCATCTTCAGGCTCAGATCATTGCTCAAGCCATCGGTCAAGCTTTCAGTGTGGCGTATCAACAGTTTCTTTATGCTAATGGCATCAAATCCAGTGATCTGAAACCTGGCGAGTACAGCGATTACCTGGGAGCTCAGGAGCTTTATAACGGAGACCTTGTTCACTTTTCGTGCTCTGAAAACATCAGAGAGGTACTTTTTATTCCTTTTTAAATGAAAAAAAAACAGTGCGTTTTCAAACTCTTGTTTCTGCAGGTGTGCATCACAAAGAAGGCAGGAGACATTTTGGGCCTTGCAATTGTAGAGTCTGGCTGGGGTTCCATCTTGCCGACAGTGGTGGTAGCCAACCTGCTTCACGGTGGTCCTGCGGAACGTTCCGGTGAACTGAGCATCGGCGATCGCATCATGTCTGTTAATGGCACCAGCCTGGTTGGGCTTCCCATAACCACCTGCCAGAGTATCCTCCGAGTATGTCTTTAATGGTTTTTATTGTATTTTATAAGATGATTTGAATTTTGTATTGATAATTATTATTGAACTTGGTCCATTATAATTAAGAAGAATACTTTTAAGGAAAGTAATCATATAATTACTTTAAAAATAATATAAAATATTTTTAATCCAAAATCCCAAATGTATTATTTAAATTTTCATTTTATAAAACCACCAACCTATATGTTTTATAAAATGGTGGGCCTAAAATTATAAATAATGGTTTCCCCCAGAAAAAATTCAAGGACTTGCACTTACTCTTTCATGTCCTGCGAAGCTGCTTCAGCTTTCTCTCGCAAATGTTATTTGATGCACTTTATCCGGGTTTAACTTTTAAACTGGTGTCGTTTTGTATTTGTTTTAACAAATTAACTAAACAAGATACGTTTTGTTTAGGTAGTTTGTTATGATTTGAGAAGAATATTGATTTACACTGACCGCTGTTTATTACTATAGAGAACATTAACTTAGCATTAACAAAATATTCAAGAAACACACTTGAAGACGATTTATTTTGATTAAAATATTAACAGTGTTAAAATCCTGGAGATGATTTGGATAGGGCAAACCATTGTAATATGCTAATGTTTTAAACAAACCATTTGCATCTTTTATTAACAATATGAAATTCAAAAATGTTTTACCTTAAGAATTGAAACGGTGCCGTTTTCTCCGCTCAAAGAATTACGAACGTAAAGAATTGCAAATGTTGAAATGTCATCTTAAGAAATAAAAATCAGTTCAAAATACACCATATACTCTCAAGTACAGCAAATAAAGCTACTATGGTTATATATGGTATATATGGTTTGGGATTTGCTTGAGGAAGCATTCAGTCAAAAATAATTTTTTCTTTAACACATGAAATTAAATGATTGTTTTGTGTTTTTCAGGACTTAAAGAGCTTGTCGATGATAAAACTCAGCATTGTTCACTGCCCCCCAGTCACCCTGGCAATTATAAGGCGACCGGACCCCAAGTATCAGCTAGGATTCAGTGTGGAGGATGGGATTGTAAGAAGCAATTTGCTAATATTAAATATATCAGAATAATTGAAGTCGATGAATTTTGCAATGCAAGTTGTTTCTGATTTAGATTTGCAGTCTAATGCGCGGTGGAATTGCGGAGCGTGGCGGGATTCGTGTTGGTCATCGCATCATTGAGATCAACGGGCAGAGTGTTGTAGCCACACCCCACGACAAGATCATCCACATCTTGTCTAATGCTGTGGGAGAGGTAACGTCACAGCCTTTCTGTTTTCTACATACCCTAATCTACAACCGCTTGCAGTGCATCACAAGTCTACATTCCAAAACATTTTATGCTTTCATTGGGATTTCTAAATCTCAAAATTGAGTTAAGAATACTTTTAAAATGGTAGCATTCACTTCATACTCTATACTCCATACTTTATTCAGTCTAGCAGGAACCAAATCTTGCACCTGCCTAATTTTGTTTAAACAATTATTGCACACTTTCCGTAAATCCTATAACTTTTGTTTCACTTTTCAAATATCACTGTGTGTGTGTGTCTCCAACATGATATATTTAACTGAAAAATTTTATCGTAACAAATAACGATTTATACAGAACAATCATTAAAATGTACAACTTTGCCCATACTTTCGCACCCCACTGTATTTACCACATTAGCAGTGTATAGAGTGTATTTCTGATTAGTTTAAAGTTATTTCCATTGACAAAAATTGTGCTTTTCTTTCAAAAATAAGGACATTTCAGGTGACCACAAACTTTTGAACGGTAGTGTATATAATAACCATTATCTTCAATAAAATGTGTTACAGATTCATCTGAAGACTATGCCGACATCAACCTACCGTCTGCTGACTGGAATAGATCAGCCTGTCTATCTTTAATGATGCGCTGTGACCAGTTGCCATGGAAATTTGGTGCAAACAAAGACTCTTAGTTCTTTTTAACTAAAAACATATCAGGTGGTCAGATATAATTTTTAAGGACACTTTGGAGCTGAATATTGACCCCTAGTGGGTTGCTGCTGATCTGAGGTGCCTGAGGACACGCTATTGACACAACTATGCATTACAATAAACCACATACACAAGTCACTGGGTGACATTCACTTCCGGTAAATGGCGAAAGCGGATGTCTTGTGTGCTGTTTTTAAGCGTTTACATGCTCTTGTTGAGCTACTGTCTTTAAGTGCTATCAAATTTTGGATCTTGATTATACTTTGTTCTCTTTTTTTAAAGAGGTTCATTGTATATTTTATTAACCGCTTCATAGTATGTTTATTAAATAAACTTTTATTCTTCCTCTGACTCCTGTATTAAAAAAAACACCATATAATGTAAATACACGGTCCTACCTGTATTTACATATATATTACACACATACAAAAGAGTATGCCTTCTATGCAAAAGAGTATTTCTTTGCGTTTTTAAAAACAAAAGATTAGGGCGGTCTTTTATTAATAATGCACTGAATGATGTACCACTCGGAAAGGTGGTCGACGTTCCGTTCGGCATTGTTGAATGTCAAAATTAAGTTATGAAAGCCGACTGTCGGAAGTGTCGTAATGCTGTTGTAATACCTACATAGGCGGGTTCCAATTCAGTCCCACGACATGACTGGCTGAAACCTGTCGTTAAAGAGAACGTGATTGGTTTTAACTTTAGCATGTACTCGTTGTTTTGAATGGAAGTCCCGCCCTGTTTGCGGTGGTCTGGACCTGCGCGTGAGAGACGAATTACAGTGGACCGGCAAAATTAATAGAGATCAAGATACATATCTAGAATCTACCAAAGGTAACAAACGTTTATATCGAACCGTTGTGTTGATCTGGGTCATATTCTCTTCGAACGTCAAAGTTTATTGCCGGAAATAAATAATCGAACGGAGCCGGTATGATTACCAAGTAACATTTTAAACGGTACGACGTGTTGTAATTGTTGTTTGGCTTTTTATACCGTAAATTACACAGTTGTGAACAATAGAACGGGACCATGGCGACATATATGTGCTGTTTAATTACTAACTATACGTCTTTTTGGTTAAAAATAATTAAGTTGTCACTTGCTAAAATCAACAGGGACTATATTTAAAACTTTTCATATTTTACATTATTTTATGTCGCTATATTGAAGTTATTATCTTGTGCAACAAAGTGTTCCGTTCAATTATTTTTAAGTGTGTTTCTTTATATTCTCGTTGAATTAAATGTGTGTTTTTTTGTTTGTCTTATACAAAATTCATGCTAGATGTTTTGTCCCAGTACTCGGTTTGGAATAGATTTGTTTGTCTTGACTTTCTAAAAGCCAATTACAATAATGAGGATTTCAAGAATAGGGAGTGACGGACAAAGCTGAAGAGATCACGCAAGATAAGGTGATCACATTTTGCAGCTCATCCATTCATTTTATTAAAGGGTTAGGTCAAACAAAGAGTCGAGAATAGTTTTGACGCTGGTTTGCTGAAAAGTACAGTTGAATGTCATTTCATTTTAAACTATTGTTACAACTTAAGGTGTTGTTTTTTCAGATGTGCTTGCACTATTATGGTTGAGTAAAGCGGTGTCGTCCATCATGGCCATAGGGACACAACTTTATCTTCTGCTGTGGAAAAACTTCACATATCGAAGAAGGAACAAGGTTTATACCAACACATATTGACAGCCTGTCAAATTCTGCAAATTTGTATGAGAAATGCATTATAATGATTGTTGTTTTTACAGGTTCAACTGATTATTGAGCTTCTGTGGCCACTCTTCCTCTTCGTCATCCTCATCTCAGTCCGACAGTCGCACCCACCCTATAAACAAAGCCAGTGTAGGTGACATTCTAAAAAGCTGCTCCAAACTCTCCCTTCGTTGTGTATGGCGGTGCAGATTAGCAGATTAGCACCAGTGAAAACCAGGACGCTATTTAGCCCTTGTGACATTACTAAAATGTGACCTTTCTGGTTCACACATGTAAAAACGTGTCAGAGTTTATTTGTCATGTACCGTGTTTTATGGTTGGGAGTGTTTAATGTCAATGCACATATTTGGAATTCATGAATAGACGGTAATTAAAACAGTGAGGAAAGCTTCTTGGAATGATCAGAAACCTACTAGGAAATTGTGCTTTACACAACATGTTCTTGTGACCTATACTGTACATGTATAGACAGTGTGATGGGACTTGGTCATCAAGATCTACTATACTACTATTGTTATTCATTAAACGTGTCTGGTAATTTCAGGTCATTTCCCTAACAAGGCTCTTCCCTCGGCTGGCACGCTTTCCTGGGTTCAGGGCATCATCTGTAATATCAACAACCCCTGCTTTCCTCATCCCACACCAGGAGAAACGCCGGGCCGCATCAGCAACTTTGACAACTCGATGTGAGACAGCACATTATACAGATTAACGGACAGAAATAGGAAAAGCTTGAGGAACTAGATGTATTTCTTCTCTTCTTCTCAGATTCTCTCGACTATTATTGGATATTAGAACCATTCTTATCATTGGAGGCAACCGGACATCTCTCTCCAGCATACAAGACCTGTCCTCTGCATTCCGGCGATTCGGGGAAAGACCAAATGCATGGCCAGGTATGACGTATCTAAAATGTATAGATTCCATGAAAAAGGAAGATGCTGCAAAACAAACTAGTATTTTCTTCAGGCAGCTCTGTATTGAAAAGCTTACATTCTGTACGCACACAAGGAGGAACATTGTGTGTGGGTTTCGTCAGATTTTTGTTATGTTTTATTTGTGTTTGCTTTTGTGTGTGTTTACGCTCATGTAATTGTGTTCAACTTTCCAACACAAGGGTGTGCCAATCAGTTCTATGCTTGTGCCATTGACTTAATTTGCACTCTTATTCAAGCTTTTTATATTGTAAATATTACGTACTAGTCCAAATAAATATTTATTTGAGTAGGAACAGATATTCTGGAAAAAAATCTGAATCCTCAGAAAATCAGTTCAGATTTGAAACCTAAAGAAAATTACGGTAGTTCCGGACTTGCTTTCATGAATGTATGTTAAATGGTATGATACATGGGTTTAGTTTAACGCTGAACAATTAATCTGATCACAATATTGACGTGTGTGTCATGTTTTGTGTAACTGAAATATTACCACAGTTTTGCAGTGCGATGTTCACAGAATCAAAGCCATCAGAGATGACAATCTGAGAAAAAGTAGTATGAAGTTCACAACAACAACAACAACAACAACAACAAATAACTCGCTGTTGTTTCTGTGTAGAAATACTCACATAATCCACTTTGCAGACTGCTTGAATTAGTAAGGGTCTCCGAATATAAAATCTGTGCTAATACAATTAAAATCCTGACTGAAATTCCTGTTAGACTTAGTAAGTGGGTGCAGCTTTCTTTCTTTCTTTCTTTCTTTCTTTCTTTCTTTCTTTATAATAAAATTCACAACCTTGATTTTTCTAGTTGTATACTGTCTGAATAAATACAAAATGTACCTCACTAACCACCGATTTACCTTACTAATAAAATGAAATAAATTCTTGTATGGAATGATAATTGGAATGAATGGATGAAAATAATGAATAAATAAAGAATTGGGTTTATACGAGTTTGTGTGATGGCCACTAGGGACCATATAAAAATTGTGCTCTGTGGGGAGCCTTAAGCTGTGGCACTCTGGTTTTGTTAGAGACTGTACACATAATATTTACTAACCATGTAAAACACACAGTGCTTTGGAAAATCTCAATTCCCTGTGTTTTTTGTAAAGACCTTCAAATTGGAGAGTATCTCAGGCCCAATGAAAGCTTCTCCTCCTTTCTGCGGACAAACTCCAGCCTGTCCCCAGAATCTGTTGAGCAGCTTCTAAGAGCTCGACTCAACCTACAAGTGGTAAGAAACATCTTGTCTTTTCCGGTGTTGGAGTGTTTTGTTTTGTTTTGTCACAGTAAGGAGGATTTGTTCGAGACACAGTGATGACCTTCCTGTGTGGAATTTACGTTTTTTTTCCAGAAACATATTTTTTGTTTCACCCTGTGATTGGTTGGCGATCAATCCACAATGTGCGTCAAGCCTTTCACACAGAGACATTCCGAGAGTCTGAGATTTGATCGAGGTCCCTTGACCCTGATCTGTTAGAAGCTGAATGGATGGTGTTTTTTTTTCTTTATAATT
>SOMO01000026.1:1202664-1232219 GCA_028128575.1 Paedocypris carbunculus | reverse complement strand
TATGTGGTACATGGACTCCTCCTGTCTTTCCACCTCAAAAGACATTGTAGCATGTACTAAGTGTCACTGCAAATGTGTAAGGGTCACTGAAAACACAAGCGGTCAATTTTGTTTCTCCGTTCAGTGCTTCTCTTTGAACAAGCTGGAGGGTCTGGCCACAGAAAATATGATGGTGGAACGAGCCCTGGAGCTGCTGGAGGATCGTCAGTTCTGGGCCGGCATCGTCTTTCTTCTCCCAGAATCTTCATCGCCTTCCCTGCCTCCTCATGTCAAGTACAAAATTCGCATGGACATTGATGATGTGACTCGCACAAACAAGATCAAAGACAAGTGCGTTCTGGTTTAAAATGCAGTATATGCTTCCTTCTCATTCAGTTGTTTTATAACTATGGCACTATGATGTTTTTCTGAACAGGTTCTGGGATCCAGGTCCAGCTGCCGAGCCATTCAGTGACCTTCGTTATATTTGGGGAGGGTTTGTTTACATACAGGATTTAGTGGAGAGAGCCGTGACTCGCTTACTGACGGGGAAGAAGCCCAACACTGGCATATACGTGCAGCAGATGCCTTACCCCTGCTATGTTGATGATGTGTGAGTTTGCTCATATAGATATACAGTGGGGAAAATAAGTATTTGAACACCCTTTGATTTTGAAAGCTCTTATATAAGTGTGATATAAACTTTGTTGTATAAAATTGTTGTGAAATAAAATATACTCACCTTCCGAAATTAACACCAAAAACATTTTACACTACATCAAAAACATAAACCGGTAATTTTATAATATTGAATGTTTGAAGTTAAATGATGAAAATATATTAAGTAATCTGACATTTTTCAAGATCCAACCACAGTTGTGAACGTTAACCACTGAGCAGAAATAATTCAATGGGATTTGTCATAATCCATTTCTCCGATTATTCTGTATCCTGTTTCAATGATAAAATAATATTGTTCATTGGGTAGCATTCACAACTGTAGTTTGCTTTAAGCATAGACTTGCTTGACGTATAGACGTTGTATGTGCACCTCATGTAGAGTTTCTTCCATAGGTTCATACGTGTCCTAAATCGCTCCCTGCCTCTGTTTATGACCCTGGCGTGGATCTATTCCGTGGCGATGATCATAAAGGGCGTGGTCTACGAGAAAGAGGCTCGTCTGAAGGAGACCATGCGTATCATGGGTCTCAGCTCTCTGATGCTCTGGTTCAGCTGGTTTATCAGCAGTTACCTGCCCTTCCTCTTCAGCGCTGGACTCCTCATCGCCGCCCTCAAAGTGAGCAGCAGTACTTCACTCAAACGACATCATACAATACAAGTTTGTTGTGTGTGTGAGATTTAACTTGTTTTTTTTTTTCATTTTGCAGTTGGGAGACATCTTGCCCTACAGCGACCCAGTTGTTGTTTTCTTTTTCCTCTCTGCTTTTGCTACAGCCACTATCATGCTTTGCTTTCTTATCAGTACGTTTTTCTCGCGCGCTAATCTGGCAGCGGCTTGTGGCGGACTAATTTACTTCTCCCTGTACCTGCCGTATGTACTGTGTGTGGCCTGGAGGGAGTATCTGAACAGCACCCACAGGATTTTAGCAGTAAGAGCAATGTGTAAACTAGAATTTTTATTTAACCGACCTGTAGTTACTGAGTCCAAATTATGTGTTTTCTGGCAGAGCTTCCTGTCTCCAGTTGCCTTTGGTTTTGGTTGTGAATATTTCTCTCAGTTCGAAGAACAAGGTGTGGGAATCCAGTGGTCAAACATGAAGTCCAGCCCTCTAGAGGGAGACAACTACAACTTCTCTACATCCATTGTCATGCTGTATGTTGACGCTGTTATTTACGCACTGGCCACGTGGTACATTGAAGCTGTTTTTCCAGGTAAATGTTCTTTTTGTTTTTTTTGTTTGTTTTCGATTATTATTATCATTATCGTGTCGTTTTAACTCACAAAAAAAAAACGTTCATGTAAATTCAAGTTACATGAAAAGATAAATGATGCTGATGAAGAATTAGAGAAAGTAATGTATTTGTTTGTAATTATGCAAAAAACTAGTGGCATTTGTTGCGTAAAGCAGGTACATGTTTGATTGCTATCCAACATTATGTGAAAAACCATGAATTTGATCATTTGAAAAGCATGAATACAGCTTTGTGCCCATCTTCTGATGGCTGCTTTCCGTGAGATGCTACACCAGGTCTCAGTGAGTAATCAAGGGATGAATATAGACGGATACAAAGCCATACAAAGTCAATCATCTCGTTCATATGATTCTTAATTGGTACCAAGGTTAAATTGCACCGTTCGTACCAAAAAATTATATCTTAGTCAAAAGGAGGTTGTATGGATTCATGCTATCTTGATTTATTGAATCACCCCTACTCTAAAATGTCACAACACAAATCAAAACTCTACAGATCAGGCAAAGCATTTACTAACTTCTTTTTTTGATGCAAGTTGGAGCATCCTGTTCTTAGCTGACTGGAGTGACTCTTCAGCTGCTGTAGCCCATCTTTTCTGAAGTTCAGCATTGACTTCACAGTGGGCTGATTACACTCGAGTACCTTAACTCCTCATCAAACTCAAACTCTCTCAAACTCACATATTATACTGAGAAACCTATTACCTTATTTCAGGAAAAAACATAGGAGTGGGTACTCTTTAGGCTCAATTGCTCCTCAATTTGTAGTTGTTCTCTTTTTGGTGAACAAAGCTGAACTATTGGTTGACAATTCCGTTCAACAGGAGAACTGTGACGTTAGGAGAGTTACAATTTCCTGGGGCCTGTGTGTATCACTTTCCCTTTTGGTGAACAAGCAATACCTAGTGCTATGGTACTGTTAGACCAGGAACTTTTTTCTGAGGACCTGGTTTTGTGAGTTTTGTTTGGTTTGAGATACGTAGATATCTACGGACCAATGTTATTCACTACGATACAATCTTGTTCCCTTACCTGAGGGAGACGTTTCCGGAGGCTCCAAAAACTTATTGCTGCACCTCTGTCTGGTCATTGTGACGGTTTTGCCATTACATCTCGATTAAACATTAGCCCATTTAAATTAATTAATTTGTTTGTTTGTTTTATATATTAATGTGTGTTTAACAGGGCAGTATGGAATCCCCAGACCTTGGTATTTCATCTTTCAGCAGAATTTCTGGGGTGGTGTCCCTCTGGAAGTGGGGTTGCCTGTTCCTCCCGCTCCTTCAGAAGAACCCGATGGTGAGATTTACATGGTCGTTGGCTGATATATGTATGGTGATTTCAGCATCAGGCTTTTTGACCGTATGACACTGTTGAGCCCTGTTTGCAAAATCACTTAAACTCAATATAATAAAGTGTCATGTTTGAATATGCATGTCAATGAAGTTGAAAAGACAAATATTGGTGCTAGGTCTGCACTTTATTATTACAAAATCCACCAGGAGAGAAGTCACAATCTGGGAAGTTGTATTTTATGTTGGTACTATGAACATAGGATCACTGTTCTTCTCTCTAAAAGCAATGTCATGTCATTTTTGTTTCACAGATCGCATTGAAGCTGAACCCACAAACCTCATTCTTGGAGTTGCCATTAAAAACTTAGTTAAGATATATAAGAAAGGGGCCAAGCTTGCAGTGAACCGCTTAAGCGTAAAGTTCTATGAGGGACAAATCACATCCTTCTTGGGCCACAATGGTGCTGGCAAGACAACCACTATGTGATTGCACTTTTCCTTTATTCGAACTGTAATCATGGATTGGCTGATGGAAGCTGATGCTGTGTCTTTTGTTTCTTAGGTCCATTCTAACGGGACTGTTTCCTCCCACTGCTGGAACTATATATGTGAAGGGAATGGACATCCGCCTGGACATGGACATCATCCGGAGAACTTTGGGTGTTTGTCCGCAACACAACATTCTCTTTGACATGTAGGGGAACCTGGATTACATTGTTTTAATACAGATTTTTATATTTGTAATCTCTTATAATTCTGTATTCTCTGTCTACAGTCTGACTGTGGAGGAGCATGTTTGGTTTTACGGCAAGATGAAGGGCATGAGCACAGAGGAGGTGATGGCAGAGTTGAACTCTCTTCTGGATGATGTGGGTTTGCAGCACAAGCGGCATGAACAGACCATAAATCTTTCGGGTAAGCAACAGCAGAGAGGATAAAATAACCCACAATTCAACTCCTCGTTCATTTAAATGGGACAATTTGTGAGGTTATCACCAGACTGTACAAATCAAATACTCTACATACGAACCTTCATCAATCATTATTGCTTGTGAAAGTCATCATTTTGTAATTGTATTAATTCTTTTTATTTTTTTTCGATGTTGTCTTAATTTTTTTAATTAGTGTACAGTACTGTGAATGCTATATTGACTAAATTGATACTTTTTGAACTAAAAAAACTTTTTTTATTTACCATAACCAATACATTGCCGTTCAAAAGTTTGGGGTCACCTAGATAATTTTGTGTGTTCCATAAAAGTCACACTTTATTTTCTAAGAACAAGGATAGACTGCCAGGTTTCACATAAAGGTTCTCTATTTCTGGCCATTTTGAGCGTTTGATTGACCCCACAAATGTGATGCTCCAGATTCTCAACCTGCTCAAAGGAAGGTCTGTTTTATAGCTTCTTTAACCAGCTAAACTGTTTCCAGCAGTGCTAAGGTGATTGAACACGAGTTTTCATTGACAAAAACAGCAATTTTTCTTTTAAAAATAAGGACATTTCAAAGTTACCCCAAACTTTTGAATGATACATGTACATGTTGTCTTTTGTCAGGTGGTATGCAAAGGAAACTCTCAGTTGCCATCGCCTTTATAGGGGGGTCGAAGGTTGTGGTGTTGGATGAGCCAACTGCTGGCGTTGACCCCTATTCTCGCCGTGGCATATGGGATCTTTTGCTAAAATATCGTGAAGGTAATTTCATGCTTCACATTCTAGTTGCCCAGGTTCTAGTATGTCAGTATGTCAGACAAGCCTTTGGCTGGTTTGCTTGAAAATCTTAGCATTAGCATTTTGATAAAGTTACATTGTGTTAGTCCACTCAGTCCATCTAAATTACATGAGTAACCTCTGTTCCTCATTGTGGATCTCATCCACTCCAAAGTTTTCGATCTACAGCTGCAAATAATACAAATCTGCTTCTTCAATGGGATTTTGTTTTGAATTCTGAGATATCTGTATATACAATATTGTGGTGAAATGTCACCCTATGAAAATTTTTTTTCAATTTAAGTCTTCTCATTGGAGGACAGTGCGGGCGTGATTTAGATCCACTGGACATTTCCCTCAGATCATGTCCGATCACAAGATCTTGTTCAGTCAGTCCCTCAGGGAACAGAGGTTATCCAAAAGGCTAAGACATACCATCTTGTGAAATATGGATATATTTTATTTTTTTTGCTAACATCAGTGTGATTTCCAGGCCGCACCATCATTCTCTCCACACATTACATGGATGAAGCTGATCTCCTCGGGGACCGAATTGCAATCATTTCTCAGGGCAAGCTGTGCTGTTGTGGGACGCCACTTTTCCTCAAGTCACATCTGGGGACAGGATATTACCTCACTCTGGTCAAGAAAGAGCTGCTCAAGACTCCCAGCACAGGAAAGCGTCATTCTGCCGTAGCAACCAAAGTGAGATGCTTGTTTCTACAAGCTAGATCGTAGATGTGAATTAATCTTTTTTATTAGTACTGTGTGCTTATGACAAAGAAGTAATGAAGAAGCTTCTACATCAATGGAAGGGAATGCTTGTATCATGTGAGACAATAGTTTAACATTTTGCAAGATTAACTTTTTTACCTGGATTTACAGTATTTTTTCGAGTATTGGGCCCATCTATTCATTGAAACAATGTACTATTCATTGAAACTAAATGTACAAATAATAGCATCCAAATGAGTGAAAGGGAGTTTTTAGTGACTTGAAATGGTTTACTGGTGGAAATGGGTTTTTTTTTTTTTTTTCTTACATTGTATATGTTTTTCAGGACAATGATTCTTCTTTGAGTGATGACACAGGTCTGGGGAGTGAAGAGAATGGATTTGGTAGGTACCGCATTGTCAATGTTTGTATCAGATATTTTGTTGATAATATCGCTTGGTTGAGTGTAATTTTTATTAAACTCTCTTGAAAAGCAATTTCAATAGTTCAATGACTTCTGATCTCATTTTCTCAGATGTTTCAGCCCTGCTGACTCTAGTTCGGAGTTTTGTCCCTGATGCCCAACTAGTGGAAGACATTGGTCGTGAGGCAATCATCAATTTTCCCCACAGTGCATCAGAAGACGGTAGCCTGGCGCTGTTCCTAACCGAGCTGGACCGCCGGCAGAGCGAACTCGGTGTGGTCAGTTACGGGTTGTCGGACACCACATTAGAAGAGGTGAGCAGCATCTGACACAGTGAGAGGATTACCTTCTCTTAAAGCTTAAGATTAAGTCTAAAAGAACAAGCAAACAATATTTCTAAAATCTAGGAAAGTTAAATAAATCGCTATAAAGCAGTTTTAAGACGGATTACAAATGTGTACATATTGATTGGATATTTTATTCTTTTCTATTGTTTCAGATTTTTCTACGAGTGGCAGAGGAAACGGGTGTAGACACAGAACCTAAGGAGCCTGTGACATCATCAGGGAACCAGAATGCCCAGTGTGCGGAGAAAGAAGCTGGTATGTGGTTATTTCAAGGTATAAAGGAAAAACTAAACATTAACAGTTTTAAGCTTGGTTATAAACAATAGTTTCCATATGTCCGTTTCTTATGTACTAGTTCTCAGCATATTTGTATATGACCTGAATCTTTCAGTTGTATTGGTGGTTTTATCTGTATTTGCTTTAATCAGTCTTTCAAAAGGACTTTTGAGGTGGAGCCTAAGCTACCTTTTGAAATCTGTGAAAATCTCAAATTAATTTCAGTTAACTGAAAATTTCAGTTCCTGCATTATTAGTCAAGAATTCATCAAATGTCGAATTTTGTTTTAAGATTTTAAACCTGTTTGTTTAAGCAGCTTGTTATTTAAACAATGTGTTTCCTTTTGAGTCGGTCCTTTCCCTCTGATTGGCTGAAGCTTTAATCAACGCAGCAACGATGCAGCCAATCGCATCCCCAGTGAACCTGCTCGGGTCCAGGGGAGCAGTCTGCTGACACTGGTGGACAGGGCAGGTGGACAGTGGCTGTTTTATAGCTTCAGCCTATCAGAAAAAAAGGATTTTCTTATATACGTAATGTCTTGTTTCCTCCTCTGCATTCGCAACCTCAGACATTTTTAAAATTTTTAAATAAAAAAAAATATTAAACGATATTGCACTTTATTTCACAAAGTGTCAGGAGTGTTGTGTGACAGAAGAGTGTCAGCTAGACTCAAAGGAAAGGTGTACAAGACAGTGGTGAGACCAGCTATGCTCTACAGCTTAGAGACAATGGCAGTGAGAAAGAGACAGGAGGCAGAGATGGAGGCAGCAGAGATGAAGATGTTGAGGTTCTCCTTAGGAGTGACGAGGTTGGATAGAATAAGGAACGAGCACATCAGAGGAACAGCTCACGTTACTTGTGTTAGCAACAAAGTCAGAGAGGCCAGACTGAGATGGTTTGGACATGTGCAGAGGAGGGAAAGTGAATATATTGGTAGAAGGATGTTGGAGATGGAGTTGCCAGGGAAGAGGGCAAGAGGACGACCAAGAAGGAGATATATGGATGTTGTAAGAGAGGACATGAGGTTGGCTGGGGTCAGAGTAGAAGATACTCTTAGAAGATACTCGTAGAAGATTTCGAGGTGGAAAGGGATGACTCGCTGTGGCGACCCCTAAAAAGGGAAAAGCCGAAAGAAAAGTAGTAGATTTCACATAGCTTCTCAAATAATCTTCAAATAATAAATTCCCTTCAAAATGTTAAGTATAAGATTGTGATTAATAATTAAAGATCATTCAATGTTTGTTTTGCTCTTCTTTCTGCTTCACTGGCAGGAAGGAAACGGCCGGTTCGTAAAGGTACAAAATGACAGAAGCAAGAATGTGATACAGCAGCAACGTGATGCGACTCTTTGTACAGAGACATTATTGAACACGACCTTTCTTTGCTCTTTGACCTTCAGAAGCCCAAGAAACAGACCCTCTGAGTGGAGATGGTCAGGGTGGTGGCACCCCGGTCGTAGGCTGGCACCTCACATGGCAACAGCTTCGAGCACTTTTCACCAAAAGACTGAAGTATGCACTTCGGAGTCGCAGAGGCATTTTTGCACAGGTAAGTTGTACTTTTTAAGTTGTAAGTTGTACGTTTATTACATCACTCCAGGATTTCACAAAGATTTTTTTAGAAACGTATGAATGTTAATACATTTATATTTGCGGTAACTTATAGAAATGCATGGTCAATTATAATTAGTTTTTCACATGTTAGATATTACATATTTCATTCTTGTTACAAAAGAAGCCCCAGCTTTACCTACAGTAATGTGGTTACAGATATTAAAGATCATACACCAAAGAACTATAAGAGATTGAGATTTTACGTTTGCATTTCAGATGCAGAAATCCTCCGTACGTACATCACTTATACTGTGAACTATAGATGTACTATATCACGTAAAATCATGAATTTCTTAGTTGAAATATTACAAAAATATTTTATGATTAGACCCTTTAATGTTAGACTCTAAATGTACTTATGCATATTTTTGTAGTTAGCCCCGAGTGGAAATCTTGTTTCAGCAGCTTCGATTACATTTTTCATTCAATTTTATTTTTGGGGCGCCTTTCGAGACCCTCAAGGACACCTTAAAGGAGAACACACAACATTCACACGCACACCAATTGCCCGGGAGAGCAGCGGCAGCCAATGTGCGCCAGCGTTCACTCTGATCCGGGCATACACACCACACACGCTCACACGGCCAGATTAACATGAAACGCATGTTTTTTCGAATTGTGGGGGAAACCGGAGCACCCGGAGGAAACCCACGCAAACACGGGGAGAACATGCAAACTCCACACAGAAAGGCCCTGGCCGGCCTCGAACTCACACCTCGAGTCCTTGGGACCTTCTTGCTGTGAGGCGACAGCGCTACCCACTGCTTACTTTGTAACTACTTACTTGCTTATTCTGCTCGTGTTTTAATTTTATTTTTAAGCTGTACTGCTGCTGCAATAGTAAAATTTCCCCTTGTGGGGACGAATAAAGGACTTTCAAGTCAATTCAAATTCAAACGACAAAATAAGCAGACAAATTAAGTGTTTGCGGAATTGCAAAAAACTGGAGGGTCTAATGGAATGTGCACTTCACTACACTATTGCTAAAAAGTAAAAATCTATGTTAGAACTAGATTCTGTCAGTAGTAGAATTCCTGCTTGAATCTCGCCATCACTTTGTCTTCTCTCTCTCACTATTCTGCTCAATATAAAAAACAGCAATTCATCCATTAAAATCAGTGAAGTAGTTTGTGCAGAGCATATTAAAACCTAACAACTAAACATTTCATTTTGTTTTTTTTCTTTGCAGATAGTTTTGCCTGCTGTCTTTGTGCTGATCGCTCTGCTTTTCAGTCTTATTGTCCCACCTTTTGGGAAATATCCTTCTCTTGAGCTCCAGCCGTGGATGTACGGAGAACAGTTTACTTTCTTCAGGTAGGCACTTCTTGTCTAAGAAGTTATAGTGAATAAGGCAGAATTTTTCACACTGTTTTTTCCACATGAAGCAATGATGCACCGCATGACGCTGACGCAGAAAATCTCCTTCATGCTCTGCTGGATCCACCAGGTTTTGGAACCAAATGTTTAGAAACAAACGGGTAACTCTTTTATTTTTTGAAAACTGAAATGCTTTGATGGCTGTTTTGAAGCAAACAACATGCAGATTTGTTGTCCAGGAGCACTGGATGCTTAGAAGAAGTTGGAACAAGGTTTCTCAGGCCTCAGATTTCCTACAACATGTGGCAGCTGTTTAATACCGGCAACTGGACGGCAGAGAATCCATCTCCGAATTGTAAATGCAGCACTGAAGACATTCGCCGGATGCTGCCGGACTGTCCTCTGGGAGCAGGAGGAATCCCACCTCCTCAGGTCCATCCTTTTACTACCTGTATGCACTCAAAATAGCTCAAGAATAGACTCGAAACAGGCTGGGCCTTTAATTATTCTTTGTGTACATTATTGTTTAAAATGGAGTCGTGTCAAGGTGTCACAATGCGCCTCCTATTGGCTGAGGAGCAGCTGAATCTAGTTTAATTTAGAATTGAATCTAGAATTAGTTGGTTCATTTATTATATTTTGTTAATTTTTTATTGTCATTTCAGTTATTGTAATTGTAAACATTTTTGTGTTCAGAATTTCAAATTTAATTTCAGTTTAATTCTTTAAATAAATTCACAAACATGTATTTGCCTCTGATTCAGGTAATGCATAGAATAAATAAGAATAATCAATAAAAATAAAAAATGTTAAAGATACACAATGTTAACAAACTAAAAAGTGAATGATAAAATTAGACTAATAAATAGTGTATAATAATAAAATAAATGAGGAATATTTTTATTTCAAACATGAATATTTTTTGATTAAAGACTTGTGATTTGTTGTATTTCTACATAAATTATTCTAATAAAAAAGCTTAGGAATTAAATAAACCTTTTTTTGTTTCATATCACAGATACAACAAATGACAGGCGACACATTGCAGAATTTGACTGGACGCAATATTTCTGACTACCTCATCAAGACATATCCACAAATTATGAAAAAAAGGTTTGGCTTTCTTTTTTTTCCTAGCTCACATGTTTTTAATAATACGTACTTACTATTTTCAACTGGGATTATCTTGAAATCTCCAAGAGAAAGTTGTCTCATGGTGCGTTTTTCCATTTACTATAGTTTGAAGACCAAAAAATGGGTGAATGAATTTAGGTAAGAACAACCGAAGAACTGAAAGCAAAGATCTTTTCAGTCGAGTAAACGTTGTCTTGTCTCTTTCAGGTATGGAGGTTTTTCCCTTGGAGCTAAAGCTTCTCAGGATTTAGGGCAACCACATGGGCTGAACAACTCCATCATGGCCATCAGAAGACGTTACACCATTGCAGATGTATGTATCCTCTTTTATCTTCTGCGTTGGCAGGGCCTAAATGCTTCTTTGTTTAAATTCTATTCAAATGAACAATTTACACATGAAGTACCATTGCCAAAGAACGCAATAATTCATTTTGTCATCCCTGTTCAGTTTTTTTTCTGGCCAGCCATTCTCTGATCAATGTTTGCTCTTCTCAGAATGGCTCATTAGATCAGCTCCTGCTCAGACTTCCAGATCTTCTCTCGGGATCTACCAGCCAAAACAAAGTGAAGGTGAAGAAGTGTTTCCTCTCCAACTCCTCTTCTCTTTTTCTCTTGCTTCCTCATCACCTTGTCTTTCACTTTTCTCACTCAGGTCTGGTTTAATAACAAAGGATGGCATGCCATGGCATCATTTGTGAACGTCATGAACAACGGTCTTCTCCGTGCCAACCTCCCTCCTCAACTGGATAGACGCAAATATGGAATAACAGCCTACAATCATCCACTCAACCTCACCAAAGAGCAGCTGACTGAAATGGCTCTGTATGTGTATCAGTTTATTCATACATGTAAAAAGCTTGATATGTATGCAGAGCGTAAAATGCTTCAGTTCAGTAATAACGTCTCCTTTTTGTCTCTGATTTTTCCCAGGATTACAACTTCTGTAGACGTCCTGGTGTCTATATGTGTGATTTTCGCCATGTCTTTTGTTCCAGCCAGTTTTGTCCTATTCCTTATTGAAGAACGGGTCAGTAACTCTAAACACCTGCAATTCGTCAGTGGGGTGAAGCCCATCTTATACTGGACCACCAACTACGTATGGGATATGGTCAGTTATTCAGTGGTTCATGTGGCTGTAAGAGAGTTTGCAGATGGATTTAGGCTTTGGGTTTGATTTTCTGTTGCAGTTAAACTATACCGTACCAGCCACTATGGTGGTTTTCATCTTCCTTTGCTTCCAGCAAGAATCATATGTATCTGAGAAAAACCTTCCAGCTCTGGTGCTTCTCCTTTTCTTTTATGGGTGAGATGGGTCATTTTTGTTCTGTGATTATTATTATTATTTTTTTAAAGAAAACAATCAAGAGTCTGGAAGTACAATTTCCTTTTTATGTTACTTTATACCAGTGCTTCTCAAATTGTTTTAACTGTTGCCCCCTATAATAAAGATCCTTATTCATGACCATCCGTGTGCTTTATAATAAAGCAAAAGACTTTAAGTGCATCACTATGATGAGACAGCACCACCTGTGTATAATCTTACAGTTTTTTTTTTTTTTTTTTTCAATCTTTTGCAGTTGGTCCATCACTCCACTGATGTATCCGGCCTCATTTGTCTTCTCCGTTCCTAGCACTGCATATGTTGTTCTCACTTCCATCAACCTTTTTATTGGAATCAATGGCAGCATTGCCACCTTTGTACTGGAACTTTTTATTGATGAGGTCAGTGTAATTGTGATTGGTTAAAATCTCTTTCAATACGAAATGACTTGTCCTAGCGGGCAGTGACGCAGTCATCAGAAAAACTCTGGAATGAATGGGCAGAATGTTTAAATAAGTGTTCATCAGCACAATATTATCTATATCCTTTTATGAATCAAATCATTTTAGTCCTTCAGTATAGAAGGCTCACCATGGTTAAAGTCGTGCTTTTTTTTTTTTTTTTGGTGCTACAGCCATTTTTATAATTTAATCATTCTCTTTGTACAGCATTTAAATGAGGTGAACAGGATCCTGAAGAAAGTTTTCCTGATTTTCCCTCACTTCTGTCTTGGTCGAGGTCTAATTGACATGGCCAAGAACCAGGCGATGGAAGATGCTTTCCAGCGGCTGGGTAATACTCAAGCACTTTAACCTTACAAACCGCAGTGAGGCAGAATTTCTAATTTACTCTGTTTTCTGGTTGCCAACAGGAACCAAAAAAAACCTAGAACCTTTGTCTTGGGATTTTGTGGGGAAGAACTTGTTTGCAATGGCTGTGGAAGGAATTGTGTTCTTCATCTTTACTGTTCTCCTGCAGTACAAGTTCTTTGTGAGTTTTAGGTAAGGTTGAACCTTTGTAGGATGTTCACTCAGCAGCAGTGTTGCTTGGCCTGATCAGTGTTACTCTTCCAGCCGATGGTCAGGCTTTGTCCTTCCTCCCCTGGGCACAGAGGACGAGGACGTTGCAAGAGAGAGAAAACGAGTGAAGAATGGTAAAACAAAAGAAGATATTCTAATCCTCTCAGACCTGAGCAAGGTGAGCTTTAAAGTTCCACTTGGCTGCTGTGTCCTGAGGAGGTCTGTTTGTTGACAAGATACTGACTTTTGTGGCTCTACAGGTGTACAAGGCAGGCAGGAAGCCGGCAGTGAATCGGCTCTGCTTGGGTATCCCCCGAGGAGAGGTAAGACACGTGTTTCTTTAAGAACATGGCAGGTTCTAGTGTGTGTGTGCATGCGTGTGTGCGTGTGAAAAAGATGGAGAGGGAAAGAGAGAAACTGAGTTGTGNTCTACAGGTGTACAAGGCAGGCAGGAAGCCGGCAGTGAATCGGCTCTGCTTGGGTATCCCCCGAGGAGAGGTAAGACACGTGTTTCTTTAAGAACATGGCAGGTTCTAGTGTGTGTGTGCATGCGTGTGTGCGTGTGAAAAAGATGGAGAGAGAAAGAGAGAAAATGAGTTGTGTGTCAATGAACCTGTTTTAAATGTGTAAAAGCTTTGGTTCAGGAATCTGTACGAATGTTTAAACCGCTGTCCTTGTTGCTGAACACTTTGTGTGCATCAGTATTTACTGTATGTATTTCAGTTTGTAAAAAAAGACATTCCTGAATTTTACCGTCCTTCTGCTCGTAGTGCTTTGGACTTCTGGGTGTAAATGGAGCAGGAAAAACCTCCACTTTCCGCATGTTGACTGGAGATACAAGCATCACTTATGGAGAGGCTTTTCTTAGCAGCCACAGGTCAGACATCAGATATCACCATTGCTTCTCTCGATCAAACTATCTTGCTAACGTTAATAACATTTAGATTTACATTTATCAAGGGTCTATTGGTTTCTTATAGAGAGTAATTTTGTTGAACAAGTTTGTTTCAATCTGAGAAAGATTTTACTGACATTAACTGAGATGATTCAACTTGTGGTATTTTCTATGGTACGTGGGTGTTATTTTAATAATAGATTTTTACAATTGTGTGTGTTTGTGTGTGTGTGTGTGTGTGTGTGTGTGTATGTGTTGTTAGAATAGAATAGAATAGAATAGAATGCCTTTATTGTCATTGCGACACATGGTTACAATGAAATTTGGATAACTACTCTGTTTGGTGCAACATAAGGAAAAACACACAAAATAAAAATGTGAATGTTGCTTGAGATTTGTCCTGTGTTATTTTCAACATGATCCTCAGGCTTCAGGGCGTAACGCTGACCAGTGCTCCGGCCTTGTAGCGTGTGTGTGTGTGTGTGTGTGTAACTTCACTGGATGATTAAACATAGAGCACAATTTTGTTATGATCCCTCCCTGGTTGCAATATGGACAAACTCACTCACTGTTAAAATTGGAGGCTTCTTAAAATTATAAGTCAAAGTTATTATCTTACCGCGCCGCCGCACACTCTCTCGTTCGGCAGTTCTCTCGAAAACAGATCCGTGAGTCATGCAAAGGTTTATAAATTCTTTTACTCTCACTTCATTTTAACTAGCGTTGAGACAGAAATGGAGAAGGTTCATCAGCTGATGGGATACTGTCCTCAGTTTGACGCCATCAGTGATCTACTGACCGGCCGAGAGCACCTGGTCTTCTACGCTCGACTCAGAGGCGTCCCAGAGGCTCATGTGGCCAAGGTTAGATTTCCTGCTCAGATAGCTTGTGTGTGTGTGTGTGTGTGTGTGTTTAAGTTTACATTTTCATGGTGAGCATTGTGCAATATGTAGAAAAAAAGGTTTCTATTCACAAACAGATAGAAGTGGCTTATGATGATGTGTCAGAAGATCATCAGTGTCTTCTGGATTCTTTCTTTCATAAAATGAGGGAACAAAAGTTGTGGCTGTGTTGCAATTGTCTTGTGTGCCCTGTAGGTGGCACAGTGGGGCATTCAAAAGCTGGGTCTGTGTCAGTATGCTGACCGAGAGGCTGGAGGATACAGCGGGGGAAACAAGCGCAAACTCTCCACTGCCATTTCTCTCATTGGAGCCGCGCCTGTCGTCTTTCTAGTACGACCATGTTCTTTCAACCTGAAATCACAAGACTTGCTGATTTGAATTAGTAAGTTTCTGTGAGGATGATCTTAAACACTAGTATTCCATCCTTTTCTACAGGACGAACCCACTACTGGAATGGATCCTAAAGCCAAGCGCTTTCTCTGGAATTGCATTCTCAGTGTAATTAAAGAAGGACGATCTGTCGTTCTCACCTCACATAGGTAGGAGGCTCTATATCATTTTTGTAAATAAAAGTATTGGTTTAGGAATCAGGATCAGATAAGGTCCAGAATTTAATGACTCTGATGGTATTTTGTGTTAAAAAAGGTTGATTTGTCTACACAAATATGAGAAGCTTTTCTCCCAATACATGTCTGTTTAGCAAAACTTTAATTGGAAGCATTCTGATATAGATGAGAAAATTCATATGGATCTAGCAGATTCTCATGGATCAATAGATTGCACCACAGGAAACACGGATCTTCTTTCAAACATTTGATGAAAACTTAAACTCTCTGACTAGTGATGTGTTCGCATTGCATTGGTGTTGCTGTTTCTGCAGTATGGAAGAGTGCGAGGCTCTCTGCACCCGCATGGCCATCATGGTGAACGGAAGGTTCCAGTGTCTGGGCTCAGTTCAGCACTTGAAGAACAGGTAACGAATAATTATCACGGTCATTCAATAGATAGAGCTTTTTTGTGTTTTGTTTTCCACACAAAGCTCTCAATGCCAATTACCGTATGTACACAAATAGAAGCACACCCTGATTTTTCAGGCACACAAAATAAAAATGAAACTTTTTTTTAAACAAAACTAACTTGGCAGTCGTATCACTTTCATTAAAAAAGTGTCTCACTCCCTCCTCTCAGGGAACAAGGGTTTCAGTGAAACCTGGAGTTTTGCAAGCCACAGATATGTGTTTTTGGATTAGATACAGTGTTCCCTGCTACTTCGAGGTTTGACTATCGCGGATTCCGTTGTATGTATCTAAAATACCTTCACACTGCTTAATCTTTCGTTTTTTTATGTTGTGCACTTTACTGTTTTATTACTTGACATCTGTTCCTGTAATTTTTTTTTTTTTGTACTGAGATGTTTGTTAACATTACTTTAATAAATAATACTATGTGGAAAAAGGTGTTTTAAAAGACTGAATAAGTGTTAAATAAATACGTAAATGTTGTGCCTCTACTTAGCGGATTTTCACCTAGCGCGGCCTTGGAACGTATCTAACGTGATAAATGAGGGTTCACTCTATTTACTACAGGAACAGAACGATTTAGAATTGTAAATGTACATGTATGTAACTAAATAGATCCTTTCCTAACCTGTATTTTAACTCGGCAGCAACTTTGCTGATTAAAACTTATAAAAATTATATCTGCTTAGAGCGGCCCTAGCAGTGGAAAAAAATCTGCAGAATAGCTGCATGGTTCAAAACATATGAAAAAAGTAGCGGCTTATAGTCCGGAAAATACGGTATATGGAAAAAGTTTTTCCCAAAAACTGGAAAAATCGGCAAAACCGGAATTACCGGAAAAATCAGAAATGCGATTAATGGCGTTAATAAAATTTGGCGCGATTAAGCAATTTAATTAATATTAAAGTATATATTAAAGTACATATTAAAGTAGAGGCCATGAGCCTTTGCACACTAGTCAGCAGTTCTTTTAATGTTCTTGCTTTGCCATTGATGTTTTGCTGAAATTGTCTAGAAAAGTCATTTCTTTTCTTGTTGATGTTTTTTCCTGTCTTTTGTAAGGTTTGGAGACGGTTACACAATAATCCTGCGTCTGTCTGCGGCCTCTACACAACCGTGTCCGGTGGACAGTTACGTCCGGAACGCCTTCCCTGGGATTCAGCTGAAGGAGCGGCATGAAAATGTCCTGCAGTATCAGCTGCCCTCGCAGTCCTGTTCACTTGCTCACGTCTTCCAGGTTCTGTCAAAAAGCCACCAGCAGCTCGGAATAGCAGACTACTCTGTGTCCCAGACGACGCTGGACCAGGTACGCCCAGACCCCCCTAAATTCTTCTCTGTCAGTCTCATAATTTCCTTTTCATAGGTGTTTGTAAACTTCGCTAAAGAGCAGACGGATGATGATCAGCTCAGGGAAGTCGCAGCCAATGGTGGATCCGTGGCATCTCACTCCAGCAGACCTCAGAGACCCAGCGATACTACCTCAGGTCAAACAGCCGAGCCTGCAGTGTCTGCTTCACAGACAGCCTCCACACCGCAACAGGACATCCCGATGGAAACATTGAGCAAAGACGCAAACGCATCTGAAGGCCAGAGCCCTGCGAGAAAAGATCCATCACTGCTGTTCATTGTCAGTTCTAAAACGCAGGAAAGCAACGTGTGAAAAGTCCAGAACAATCCAGATGAGAGGCTTTGGTTGGTGCCTTTTTGATTCTCAGTGTCTCATCCTACACAACTTGCTCTGGGAACAGAATAGCTGGCAACTAAACGGCATTCTGCTTCAAATCAGGTTTAGTGTATTGTGTTACAATCCAAAGTGTGTATAATATGACAAAAGTGATACCAATATGCTGGTTCATTTAATTTTTCTTTTGTTACTTTTAAACCTTTTCATGCTGCTGTTTTTTTTTTTTAAATCTTTTTCAAACAGTAATGTTCCATTATATTTGTTTCTACTGTACTGTACACACATTACTATATACCGTAAAACCTTTATTTGAGCGACTATTACAGGCGGCCTACAAAAAGACAGTAGCGCTTTATAGACAATTTCATGCCAAGATACATTTTATTGATGATAAGAAAAAGCGATTACAAATGTATTTATTTGGCAAACGGAACAAATACGGGATGATTACTGGTGATTATTTGCACTGAAAATCAAATGACACATTTGATTTGCTCTTGTAGCCGTGCTTCTCATTTTGAATCCCTTCCTTATCCACATGGAGTTGCTGACTACGTTTACCAGTAATAATGTCTAATGAAGCTTTTGCTTGTGGTGCTTTGTAGTTCTTTCACATCAAAGGAATCAGATCTTCGGACTCGGAACCGCTTGACATGGTGCCAAATGTTTTAAGTTGTCGATTTGAAGGTTCAAACATGGTATGTAGTTGAGAATTTGCACTACAACATGTGCTCATGTCATTGCCAAAGTACCTAAAGCCCCAAAGGACAAAGGATGCAATTGAGCAGTCTCAATTCACGTGGATAAAAGGTGATGTTCAAAAAGGCACTATAATTTTGAATTGTCTCCATTAGGTGGCGGTCTAATATAGGTGTCAAATAAAGGTTTCACAGTACATAGTTAGTTCTGTGTTGTTGTTGTTGTTGTGGTGTTTCTTATTTAATGTCATAAAGCAGGTCAACTGTGTCCGGAAACTCAATGATAGTTTGAATGTAGCAATTCTGACAAATCAGATTTTTATTCTTGTGCATGAATGGAAACTTATTTGCCAATATAACTTCTATACAAACATCACAAGAATTTATTTATTTAAAGATTTGTAAATATTACATAAAAATTTTTTTTTTGATATTTAAAACAAATCGTTTTCCTTTCACAGTTGTGTTCTTTTTCTCAACTGCACCTGAATGTCAAAGTCAAATAAAAGCCTTTGAAACATGTTTTCTAAACCCTCTTTATTTAATTTATCTTTATTTTGTTGGGACTTTTTCGATATGAAATAATAAATTGTCTGGGCATGTTGTAAATCAGAGCTGGGAATATAGTTTCCTTTATTCAGTTCAAACCAATTCAACCATTCCACAGAGCTGAGCAAGAACAGAAAGATTTCCGACAAAAAAAAAAAAAAAAGAATAAAATCAGCCTGTACATTTATATAGACACAATCTACCTTTCCTTAAATGGTAATCACATACGCACTATTGAGAACTAAAAAGGAAAGTCAACTGAAGTTACTGTACAGGAATAAATAATGCTCATAACAAACCCCACGCTCAGCTGAAACAGAAGGCGGCGAGGGAAACGCGTTGCTTGTTGAAGCTGAACAATGAGATCCCATAGATTCTGATGATGTGTGAACAAGCGGACACATCTTCAGCAAAGTGCTAGGAAAGTCTTTCGATCAACATTCCTGTGAGAGCAAGGCCACGTTGAGTTCCTGTCGAGCGTCTCTCACCGGCTCTCCAGACTCTTCCCCTCCAGCACACACTGAATCTCTTTGGCGTCCAGGGTCTCGTATCTCAGCAGAGCCTCGGCCAGACTCTTGTGTTCCCGCGCTCGGGTCTTCAGCAACGCTTTTGCTCGTTCATACGAATCCTGCACAGAAACGCAAGCTTAAGTAAGTCAAACCGACACAGAATTGAGAGAGAAGACACTGTGAAGCTTCACCCTCAGGAGAGTCCTGACTTCCTGCTCGATGGCGGCCTGCGTCTCTGGGCTCTGCTTGTTCAGGTCTGAATATGTCATGACTCCCAGCTTTAACCACAAGAACACTGACCGTCACAATCACAAAAGAACTTCCTGCTTCTTCATGGTAATGGAGCCACAGCCATTACACTATGTTTGTTTTGTGGATAAGTTTAGCGGTTGGTTGAGAAAGTTATTTCAGTCGCCTTTACAAACTCTCTTTAAGCGCGTTTTAACTGTATAACCTGCTACACTAACAACAAATATAGCTGCAGGTCAGAAAACGAAGGTGTTAAATTTTAGTCAATGTACAACACAGTCATCACGTAAAAACAAACAAACAAGATAAAACAAGTATTTTCTTTTCAATGCTTTAAAAGTTATCACCTGTTTAGTAAACAACACAATTTACATTGCATTTATTTAAGACTAAACATTATCTTGAGCCTCAGTATCAAATGATATAAAGAGCGTGTACAAAAAAAACATGTGAAAAAAGGTATAATGTGTTGAGTAAATTATATGATTCACATGTTTAAGCTTAGTGTTTAAACCAAGTACAAAATATCAGCATTTTTGATGATTAGGAGGCTCCAGAATTTCATATGAAACAGTTTCAAGTGGCAAATAAAAATACAATTTAATTTCTGTCGATCTTTAGTTTAGAAAAGCAAAAAGTGTCTTTACAGACTAAGCATAGTTTACAATTATCTTGGAAACTTCTTTACAATTATTTAATCAGACCTGGTTAATGACGTCCTAAAGACAATGGTCCAATAATTCCATAGTTCATCCAGTTGATAATGTTTCATTATTTTACAACTTGCAAACTACGTGTGTGGCAGAATAACTGTAACTCCTGAGAGCAAGAGTAAAACCACCAACCTTTTCACTCATGCCAAATCTGGTCACCATCATTTTTGCTATTTTTGTTGCGCTGTCAAAATCACTCGACGCTCCTGTAGACAAATACACCGGGTCAGAACAGAACAAAGTAGCAACAAAACCACTGGCTTCATCAGTCACTGCAGAAGATTGGTTCACAAGTTCTTCAGCAAGAACATTTTTTAGCTTATATTGTTCATCAATATAAAGGGTCAGCGCAACTGACAAATTCTAAAAAGAGACAGTTTTCCCATTCTCGCTTAAACTTTTTAAACACTAAGCCGTCATGATGCTCCAATCATCATCCAATGAACACAAATCATTCTGGAAGAGGAACCAGTCCCGCTACGCACCAGTGGTGATGTTCTCGCTGCCAAAGATGAGCTCCTCTGCCACTCGGCCACCCATACTGACATCCATCTGGGCCAGAAGCTGAGCTCTGGTTTCACTCCAACGGTCATTCTCGGGCAACATGGACACCTACACAGTTCAAATGCGACACAATCAGAGTCTGACCACTTCATCAGGACGTGTTTGGCTGATCTACTCACATGACCCAGAGTCGGTCCTCTGGGCATTATAGTGGCTTTGTTGATGGGCATGGCGTCTCTGGTGTAATACGCTATAATAGCGTGGCCGGACTCGTGGTAAGCCGTTATCTCTTTGTTCTTCTTGTCGATCTCGGCACTCCGTCGTTCTGGACCTGGATTATGTTTGACCATAAGTTATCCTCTCAAATCATAAATGTTCCGTTCGTGAATGTTCTTACCCATCAAGATCTTGTCCTTGGCAAACTCCAGCTCCTTCATGGTCACCATGTCTTTCCCATCCACGGCAGCTTTGAGCGCAGCTTGATTTACCAGGTTTTCTAGTTCAGCCCCTGAGAAGCCCACAGTTCCTCGTGCGATGACCTCGGCTTGCACCGCTGCACACAGTTATCATATACTATTTATAGTTACATTGTAGTAATGTATCTAGTTACAGTGGTACCTCTACTTGCGAAATTAATTATAAAAGCAGTTTTGTAAGTCAAAAAAAATAGTACCATATTTTCCGGACTATAAGCCGCTACTTTTTTCATATGTTTTGAACCACGCGGCTTATACAAAGGTGCGGCTATTCTGCTGATTTTTTTTCCACTGCTAGGGCCGCTCTAAGCAGATATAATTTTTTATAAGTTTTAGTCAGCTAAAATACAGGTTAGGAAAGGATCTATTTAGTTACATAGATGTTCATTTACAATTCAAAATTGTTCTGTTCCTGTAGTAAATACAGTGAACCCTCATTTATCTCGTGGTAGATACAAGCCGGACCACGATAGGTGAAAATCCGCTAAGTAGAGGCACAACATTTACATATTTATTTAACACTTATTCAGGCTTTAAAAACACTTTTTTCACGTAGTATTCTTTATTAAGGCTAACAAACATCTCAGTACAATCACAGGAACAGATGTCAAGTAATAAAACAGTAAAGTGCACAACATAAAAAAAACGAAAGATTGTTAAGCAGTATGTACTAAAAATTTGAAGGTATTTTAGATGCATACAACGAAATACAACTGAATGAATGTCAAGCAATAAAACAGTAAGTGTTTTATTGTTTTATGCACCATGTAAAAAACGAAAGTACTATGAAATTTCACAGTATTTAACGGAACGAATGCAAGCAAAAAAACAATAATTGGACCACATAAAAACGAAAAATTAAAATATTAAAACGCTTCAGGTTTAACCGAAACCCTTGTTCCCTGAGAGGAGGGAGCGAGACTCTACAGGTAACATTGTCCCCATTGAATGACTAGAAAAAGGGAACTTTTTTTAATCGAGTGGATGCGGCTTTTATGCAGGTGCGGCTTGTTTGTTTTTTTTTATTGTTCTTTTTCAAAAATAGAGCGGATGCGGCTTATATACAGGTGCGGCTTAAGGTCCAGAAAATGCGGTAAGTTATAACGCATTTTACACTAAAAATGCCCTAAAATCCATTCCAAATCCATTTCCACTTGGACTCTCGCATTTTTCACACAAACAATACTCATCTCCATCCATCCTAGCGGTAAGAAAAAGACTGCCTTTGTCCTGTCGTTTCTTGAAACATTTTGTAAGACGTGCTTTGAAACTTGGATATTTTGTTAGTACAGCCATCCGTACGTCAGGGTACCACTATGATGTATCATTTTGTCCACTAGGGGTTGTTGTGGCCTAGTAGCTAGGCAATTGGACTTAAACGACAGTTAGCCTTTACCTGGGTCAACTTTAATTTTCTTCAGATACCAATTGAGGATTTCAGTGCGGCCCTTCACGTCTGGTCTGGGAACCGTGACCTGCATGTCAAACCGGCCGGGTCGTATCAGAGCGCTGCAGAAGAACATCACAATGATCAATCCACTGCATCTTACAATCAATACTGTTTAATCAAAGCAGATTTAAGACAACACACTTATCCAAGGCCTCTGGAAAGTTTGTGGCTCCAATTATGATGACTCCTTCATTGGGCTTAAACCTGCAGACATTAAAAGATACAGGTTGGTGAAGGAGTAAGAGATCATGCCGTGTCTGACTTACCCATCCATCTCTGCCAGCAGCTGGTTGATGGTCTGTCTGGAGTAGGGGTGCATGGGAGACTCGATCCTCTTCCCTCCAACACTGTCTAGCTCATCAATAAAGATGACACATGGAGCATTTGTCTTAGCCTCTCCTGTAGGAACACCATAGATGAAATCACGTGTGTTATGAATGACAGAATAATAAATGACGTGTAGTGAATTACTTTTAGCATGCTAATATTTTGAGGTGAACTAAAAAAACAAAAGACAGCTCTACTGGGTTTGAAAAAAATACTTAAAAAATTGTTTTCAAATGTGTAACAAGCCTCACTGAAAAGGTTTCGGATTCGACTGGCTCCGACACCCACAAACATCTCATCGAACTCCGAGCCGGAGGCATAGTAGAACGGCACATCAGCCTCACCAGCCACAGCTCGGGCCAGCAGGGTCTTACCGGTGCCCGGAGGTCCAACCAACAGAATACCTGCAAAACACAGCACACNCATATTCTTTTAAAACACGTTGCTGTTTGCATTACTTATAACAAACCAATTGATATTTAGGTCAGATTTAATAATGAATGCATGCATGCGTTTGAAAAGGTGAATGAGAGAGTGGTGAGCTCTCCACTAATCAGGTCACAGCATTGCCTTCCTTGCCTTTGGGCAGCTTTCCTCCCAGAACCGTGAACTTCTGTGGGTTCCGGAGAAACTCCACCACCTCCTGCAGCTCATTCTTGGCTTCCTCCACACCTTTCACATGCTCGAAGGTGACGTTCTTCATCTGCACAGGGTCCACGGCCGAGTCCAGCCCTGATGTGGTTCGGAACCGCACTGTGCGGAATGGTTACAACATAGTTCACACTTCAAACACACACGCGCACACACACACACAAGCTTCTGATGACATGAGCCATTGTGTGTAATGGTTTGTTAGGCAGCAAAATATCCAGAATGCCCCAGCAGAATACCCAAAGCACCCCAACAGAACTCACAAAAACACACACCATCTGGAGACTAAACTGGGGTGGGAATATGTACAACTGAATAAACTTCGACATGATCCACTCTCGCTTAAATCACAGGTGTTGTTCTTCAGAAGCAGACGCGCACACACACCTGATAAGAAAGGTGTCTTTGAGAGTCCGTACAGGCCGACCAGCAACAAGACCAGCAGGATCAACCTTGTCCTTCTCAGGGACTCTGGTTCAGAAAAATGAAGACTGATGACGATGGTCTTAGCTGAATATGCAAAATAAACCTCTTACCCTGGGTTCTCTGTGTCAGTGCCTGAGCTTTGAGGAAACCTTCAGCAAAACCCGTCTTAAAAGCATCATGCTGTCCATCAGGAATATTCTTGGTTTTCAGAAGCTTGTCCAGGGTTTCCACATCTTGACCCTTGTCTCGTGAGAGTAAACCCTAAAAAGAAAGTCATACTTCACTCATCTGAAGTACAAAAGGTCACAAGCGGACACATCTACACACAATCCACAGGGAGAAGGCGAGAAACACCATTTAAAGTTGACAGTGTGTGTGTCATCACAGGATGCAAACTCAAGAGATTTTAGTAAAAGGGACAATGAATTTTAATATAATAATAATAATTGACCTTCATAAATGACGGTGTGAATCCCTCAGGCTCCGCTGAACCCTCAAAACCTCCCTGCAGGCGCCGCGTTCTGGACTTCAGAGTTTTGAACCCTCTGTTTGGAACCAACACTGTGGACGGGAGACAATTAGACACCCATACAAACACGCTCAACCATCACATCTCAGAAACTCACACGGTGTATGTTTGAGGTCTGCACACAGCGTTTGTAGGGGTGACTTGTGCGGCGTGAACAACACAGGAGTGTGTGAAAACCCTGTAACACAGAGAGACACATCAGGCAGAATGTCCGATGATTATAAACAGCTTTACTTCCACTTTGGATTTTTCTTAAGAGCTGATGCTTTCTAACTTCTTGCACTGAAGAATCAAAGTTGGAGAGTTTTTTTTAAATGTTATTATCAGAGCAACAAAATTAACCTCTGCCCATAACATGCCTCTTGCAGCTCATGCCCTTGGTGGAGACAGAGACAAAGAGAGATCGAGTGCGAGGGTTAGGGTTAGTAGCTAATAGGCAAAAAAGGATAAAATTAAGTCATGATTTGGACACACTAGTCACAGATAAAATAATTCCAATTATATATTTTCAAGTCATCAGTGTCACTTTTGAGACCAAACAGGAATAGAAAAATTACTGGGGATGTATTGAAATCACCATGTTTGTTAAAAAAGAAGGAGTTGGTAGAGAGATGTGAGGTCCTCCAGACTGGCTGTGAGAGTGTCTCTGGGGCCCGTGGAAGAAGAGTCTCCAGCAGCTCGTGGATCTGGTCCGTACACAGGTCTGTCAGGCCTAAATCCCTGAGCGACGGCTTGGAGACAGAGACCAGAAGAAAGTCACAGACAGATGAGGACAGAGCAGTTATGTGACGGTGAAGAAAATCTACCAGAGTGGTGTTCAGCTCCGGCTCTGCAGTCTTCTCTGTCTGTTTGTGTCCAGCCGGAGCGCTGCTGCTCATCGAACCCTTCAGAGCATTGATCAGGTGGCTCAGCTGGACGGTCACCTGACACAACAAACACACACCACTAGTCAGTAACAGAAGAAGCCATGATTGTCCAGTTTTTGTGTCAAAAACATTTAAGCCATTCCACATTAAAGAATTGCGATTGTGTGTTTACTGTGATGCTCAGCACATCTTTTAACATCTGCCCTCTCTCAATCAAACAGATTCGGGTTCCGTTTCTCCCAGAATGTATTTTACTGCAGCCGAACATGTGATTATGAGGGAAAAAGGTCTCATATTTAGCTACTTTCACATTGGAGGCTAGTGAAGACTCTTGATGATGGCAAAGTAGAAATGCCCCAAGTACATTCATGTAGAATCATTTTAATTTAGAGCTCATCCTGTTATTTGCTTCCCAATTCAACCCGATCTTGATTCCTAAAACGACACTTAAGCCCAATGAAACAAAGACAAAAAATGTATGGCTATAAATTAAGATGCATTTGTTTCAAAATACAGACTTTGGAGGACTTTGAGTGGACATCTTTTCTGGGCCGGAACACAAATGAGCCAGTTTTAACCAAACAAAAACTTCTGAAAATGCATCTTTCTTACATAAGTATATACTTTGTTACATTCATATTTGGTACTGTAAATTACTGTATTCTGTTGTGTAGACCGTATTCCACCTGTGTATTACTCATAATCATGTTATAATGAATATAATAGTAGTCTCTATCATACCTCTACGGTACTTTACAAACTGCTTTTATATGTAATCGTACATATGACAATAACAGAGAACCTACAGTTAAAGACATTTTACAGTTATTACAAATCAGATTTCTTGTGGGCTGTTTTTCCTCCGTTTGTGTGTGTGTGTGTGTGTGAAAGTCTTTTTTTCCCTCTCAAATCGAAAAGTTAATCAGAATCTGCTTTTCATAACATCGTTAACTGTTTAATACGATATTAGTAAAAACGTCTCTTACCACTTTGCCTGTAGCTCATTACAGCTAAATGTTGTTAGTTAACAACAGTTTTAACGAAGGAACACAAATGAAAATAGCAAAAGTAGCGTGAAAATGTTAGATGACGACACTGTACTTCGTAACGTGCGGGGTTTTTATTACGTTGCTAGCGGCTAACCGGCGCGCAAAGACAACACAACACACACACAAATACGCCGGTGTGATCTTACCTGTGGCTGAAGGGAAGAAGATAGAGAAAACATAACTGACGGGTGAACAGATGAACTTCTGTAGACAGAGAACAAGAGCTTAGATGCTCAGATTCACATGTAATGTCCTCCAGCAGTGTCCTCTTCCGTCAAATTGACGAACGACAACATCCGGCCAGCTATGCGACAAAATAAAAGTCTAATTTTGTCGAGAACTTGAAACCGTCTTGAAGAGAGATATATAAAAAAAATTCGACCAACAAGCCTGGAAAAACGTAGAAAGTTATCAAATAATAGAGAGAAAGAAATTGTTCGCTTTTTTGTAATTGTCCTCTTGTCTAGAAAGTTTCCATTGCATTGAATACGATTGAATTGAAAAGTTCTTTATTTGTCCACACAAGGAAGTCAAAAAAGAGTATTTATATTTTAAGTACGGTTTAAAGAAATATGCAAAGGAATGTATCAAATATATGCACACATGTATACTGGAATTGCACTGTATTCAGATAGACCCTGTCCAACACACCCTGATGGTCAAAATAAACATATACGTAAAACTACGTGTTTCATTTGGTCATCAACTAATACAGACTGAATCGCTGGATTGGACTTTCTGTCTACTTGTAAAACGGAGAAAAGTGGGTGACTAAACATTTTCAACATTGAAATAATTTAGTATTTTGTGGCAGTTGTTTCCACAAACCAAGTCATAATGCCTCGCTATATTATAATTCTTTATATTAAAGAATCAACATTTTTATTTACTCTGTCTGGGTCTCAGATCATTCTTTTTTCCAGCACACATTTTTTAAAGTTCTGGGTATTAACAGCTGGCCAGAATAATGCTGACCTTAGTCAGATGATAAGGATAGATTTTAGCAGAACAGCATTTTTTCACCCCAGAAATATGTTAAATATTAAAGTAAAGTAAAGTAAAGTAAAGTGAAGTGAAATTGTCAATATGGCAAGCCATATCGAAATTGTGCTCTGCATTTAACCCATCTAGTGAAGTGCACATACACACAGTGAACACACACAAACTTATTAACCTTCACTAGATAATTTAAATTACACTATACAATTCGGATTAACATTATAATAATGCCTGGCGCTGAACAACACAATTCCAGTAAGCTGCATAATAAAACAGTCCACTCCATGGTGTGCAATCAAAGAGAAAACAACATTTTCATTAAAAGAGTTTAATAAAACGTGTTACACATTTTCTGTTGGGTAAAAGACTCGAAAGCTATGATGAAAAGGAGAGTCTAGTTTCATAAACAGGCAGGTCAGATGAAGTAACTCATAAAGGGAGTTACACAGTTGTGGGGCCATAACTATGACTTTTACACAAAGTTGTATGCAAAAAGGTGCACTAAAATGTGTTGGCAATTTTTTTTGCATTATTGCACTTGTAAATTGAATTATAAACCACAAGTCTTGGGACAACTTCAAAGTAGAAAGCAGAATACCCTCCATGTCTGCATTGAGGCCTTTTTTGACTCCAATCCCTTTAATAATTCCGTGACGTCACGCCGCGGCGCTACAGGACTCCAAACAGTCCCGCCTCCTCCGCTGATGGACAGCAATGGCGTCGGGATCGTCTTGAGTTGCTCCGTGGGAAACATCCTCCACGAACCGCTGATTTTCGATTCGCTCACCCCGCCGAATGCACAGGTCGGATCACACTCATCTGGTGAAATCAGCGGCCGACGGGGGATAATCGAACAGCAGAGCGCAAGTTCTCCTGGTGGATTCCGAGGAAAAACCCGAAACAAAGGTTTGCTCCGCCGCGGTGTGTTTTCGGAACGCGTAGGGCGTGAAGCGCCGCGACTTGATCTCCAGCCATCTATCCGAGTTTACTTTCTCCCGGTGTGTCCGCGTTCTGCCCGGTTTCCACGAACCGCTACTCGCGCAGGAGACGCCGCGAACTTCGCCATCTGTTGAGCGTCTCGCCCCCGCACAAACTTCAGCGGCGTTTCCCCCCGAGCTGTGCGTCTGCACGACCCGAACGCTGTGTGTGTTGTTTAACTAACCAATTAAACTGTTAACTTTGCCACATTGGCAGGTTAGCCACAGCTGGCTAACTGGCCTCTGCTAGCACACGGGCAAGTAAAGACGGAGACGTTTTATTTCTTGAAAAGTCAAAATATCGTACTGATTAAAAAAAAAATTAAACTCGTCGCCTTGAGTGTTTTCGAGAACAATATCACAGCGGCTGTCGATCGTTTGCATGTTCATACGCATCATCTGTCTGCCCGTCTTCAGACAGTAAAACACCGAGTTGATCTCGTCAGAGCGTCAGTTTGTGCTATTGATTACACACGCAACAGGGATATCAGCTGAAATAACCCGATTTGTGTCGCAGCTGCTCCACCGCATTAGCTCGTAAATGACCACCGGGCGGAATAACCGAGTCATGATGGAAGGAGTGGGCGCTCGGGTCCTCCGTGGGCCTGACTGGAAGTGGGGAAAGCAGGACGGAGGTGAGGGCCATGTCGGCACCGTCCGGAGTTTCGAAAGCCCGGAGGAGGTGGTCGTGGTGTGGGACAACGGCACCGCAGCCAATTACCGCTGCTCCGGAGCCTATGACGTCCGAGTCCTGGACAGCGCGCCCACAGGTGAGTGACTGACCCGGGCCTGCCGACTCTTTCTCTGCGGGACCTATTTGTTTTAATCCTCCTCGAATCCCGTCTAAATATTGTTCTTTTAGGCCCTCGGTCTGAATTAGACTGATAAATTGTCACTAGGAACGATATTGGGATGTGAGGTTAGCGTTTAACCGTCTCTGAAAGTGTACACACACACACACACACACACACACACACACACACACACACACACACAC
>SOMO01000026.1:1153214-1186942 GCA_028128575.1 Paedocypris carbunculus | reverse complement strand
GAGAGAGAAAGACTAAATAGAGGGCGGAAAAAGAAATGCAGAGAGAGAGAGAGAGGGGGATGCACAGAGGTGAGAGGAGGGGGTGTGTGAGAGAGAGATAGGGAGAGAGTGTCTCACAGCTGCACTGCAGTAGAAGAGTACTGGGATGTTGTTTCGGTAAAGCTCCGTCGCACATCACTGTCTGAAACGGGCCTGATCGATCTCAAGATGAATTTAGGAGCATGAGTGGCTAAATGATCCTGAAGTAGCTGATCAGCATGACTGTGTGTGAGCTGAAGTCCTCTTTGTGGAGTTCATACAGACACACACGCACACACACTCTTCTTGTCCTGTGATTATGGATCGTTACCGTGGAAACACTGAGGTTGGGGAAGAGCCTGCAGCGCATCTCTCACTGATTTTACAAACTTTACTCGTCTCTCAGGGACGCTTTCAAACAAACAAATAAACAAACTATCTGCACCAAAACACTCAATTCAATGTTGCTTTCTTTTTCCCTTGTTTGTCTGTCTTTCCTTTTCTTTGACTCTCTCTCTCTCTCTCTCTCTCTCTCTCTCTCTTTTTCTTTTCTCTCTCTCTTCTTTCCTTTTTATTTCGCTCCCTCTTTCCCTTTATATCTCACTCTCTGTGGCCCCATTTTTTCCTTCTCTCTCTCACTTTTTCCTCACTTCTTCCTCCCTCCCTCTGTTTTATATGTTCTCTGTAGGGTAACGCTAATCTGGACATCCAGAACGTGAACCAGCAGACGGCTCTGCACCTCGCAGTGGAGCGCCAGCACACACAGATAGTGAGAGTAAGTGTCTCTGTCTCTTCAGCAACATCCACACCCGCACGCTCTGCAGAATGATTTATCCTCGCCAATCGATTTCAGTTGTGCCAGGAAACGTCCTGAACAGAAGATAGAGCGCCACCGTGTGGACGTGTCCGCGCATTTTATTCCGCTAGCACTTCTGTCATCTGTTTTTGTGTTTTCACACTAAGACCGTCATTCTGATCTTCTGCACATCTGTTCTATCCAGCTGTTGGTGCGTGCCGAGGCCAAGCTGGACGTGCAGGACAAGGACGGGGACACGCCGCTGCACGAGGCCCTGCGCCACCACACCCTCTCCCAGCTGCGGCAGCTGCAGGACATGCAGGACGTCAGCAAAGTGGAGCCCTGGGAACCCTCCAAAAACACTGTATGTACAGCTTCATTCTCAGTCTCGTGCCTGTTATGACTGTAGTTACACCTACGTTTGAATCTTTAGCATTCTTTCTCTTTTTTTAAATAACTTTCTTTCTCTCTCACTCTCACTCACTCACTCACTCACTCACTCACCCACACACACACACACACACTCTACTAGTTCTGTAAATCAAGGTCTGTGTGAGATCATCAGTCTGTCATTTATTACAAAAACAGTTTTCTTTTTTTTTCAAATTTTTCGCTCGATCGAGTGAAAGTATGAATACCTTACTCCAAGAAGACTTAAGTAAAAGTCGTAAAGGCTCAAAAACACTAAGAAATGTGAAAAACAAGAAACTATTTATAAGGATTTATTGAAATGTAACAACTCAGTGTTTCAAATTGGCAGAACAAACTTTATTTAAAAAAAAAAAACTAAAACAAAAAGTCAGTCCCAGTCAAACTCAAATGTGCAAAAAAGTGCAACCGCTAATGCACATTGACGTAATTTAGCTCATAAATAGCATCCAGTACCTTCAGTACCCTGCATATGGCGATATCACCTCTTCTGCTCAAGAAATAAGCCACAATAGAAAAAGATCACAATGTAACAAGTAACGTATATATAAAAGTCCGTTTACTCAAGTACTTTACCCTCTGCTACAAATGGAATCCTGGGGTGGCAGTGGTGAAAGTGACAACATTTGCTGTGTGTTTCAGCTGATCATGGGACTGGGAACGCAGGGCGCCGAGAAGAAGAGCGCCGCATCCATTGCCTGCTTTCTGGCAGCTAACGGCGCCGACCTCAGCATCCGCAACAAGAAAGGCCAGTCTCCTCTGGACCTGTGTCCAGACCCCAGCCTCTGCAAAGCCCTGGCGAAATGTCACAAAGAGAAGAGCAGGTCGGTCTGGCACATCTTCATGCATCTGCGGGTTTGTGCTCACGCTCTTGCGCTCTCAGTGGGCAGGTTGGTTCTCGCAGTCCATCTCTGAACAGTAACACGGAGACTCTGGAGGAGTGCATGGTGTGCTCGGACTTGAAGAGAGACACGCTTTTCGGCCCCTGCGGTCACATCGCCACTTGCTCCCTCTGCTCGCCTCGGGTCAAAAAATGTCTCATCTGTAAGGAACAAGTTCAGTCTAGAACAAAGGTGCGTGCCAGGTTGTCTACACGCACACACACACACAAATACACTTTCCCAATGCATTGGAAAACGATCTGTCTTCCTGCAGATCGAGGAGTGTGTGGTTTGCTCTGATAAGAAGGCAGCTGTGCTCTTCCAGCCCTGCGGTCACATGTGCGCTTGTGAAAGTGAGTACCGGCTTTCTGTCTCTTTGCCGTCACAGACCGCCCTGAATTTTATTTCATCAGAAAGTGCATTTTGAGTGATGACACTGGCTTTGCCAGGATTAGTATGCTTTTTAAAAACTGATCACAGTGGCTAGTTTTCGAAAGGGGGTGTGTCCGGCACCGCTTAAACCAATTAAGCGCAGTCGACTGCTCTTTATTTTATATATATATATACACCGTATTTACTCGACTATAAGTCGAGGATTTATCCTAAAAAATTCGGGCTGAAAGTGGGGGGGTTCGACTTATACGCACGGTCTACCAAAATCGATAATATTTTACTCAGAACAGTGTGCAGATATTTCACCCTTTCTCACAAAAATAAACGGCAGAGACACAAGCGCGGTAATTAAATGAACATTTATGACGCAAACTAAATACGTCTTTCAGAAAACGGCACAACCCATGCAAAGAAGCACTGACTCTGCTGGCCGCTGCTCCACGCGCGCACACACACACGCGCACACTCTTTCTGCTCAGCTCTCTTCTGTCTCTAGTCTCTCTTTGGCGCGGGGCTTCACAAAAAAGGAGTCACACGGTGGATTTCGAATGTTGTATTTATTCCCAAAACACGAGTTAGCATTAGCCGTCCGTCCGATTCTCGGGAGAACTCCCTTAAAGGGGCAGGGCTCTTTTCCCAGAAATCTTTAAAATGGTAATGCAACCATACCAATGACAAATTAAACTTAAACATAAATTAACAAAAGCTTAAATAGATTATTACCAACATAAACAAACATAGTTGCTTGATTTTTGGGTTTCCTTTACCACCAAGGATGTCTGAATACTTTTATTATTTCTTTAGGAAGGATTAAAGAGCATCTGAACAGGTGTTCTATCTTTATTTCCCTGTGCCGCTTTAGTGTCTCCCTGGGCCCTAAACAACCAGAATTGATTTTATATGAAACCCAAAATTGGGTTTCTACTCATTTCTATCTATTCACTTTTCTCTCATTTCTTTCCCCCGACTTATANGAAGTGTAAAATGTAAATTAATGTAAGCTCAACACAAAATAAAGACTTGTTTAAATACTGTAATATAACGTTTTGACTAAAGAAAACAATGGGTAAGCCGGTCATAATAATTAGAATAGAATAAAGAGAAATAAGTAATTTATTTTGAGAGAAAAAAAGACAACGGATATGTATTTGTATATTTGTGTGGCAAAAGTATGGCACTGATAATTAGTCTAGCTGAAAAGACTGATCACACATTTTTATCTAAAGGAACAAAAGTCCGACATATGGTCTGTACACATGCGCACGCAGTCGTCTGAGAGACTGCAAATTAATGAATTGCACTCTATTCTTTCTATAAGTGCGCTGTGATTTCAGCTTTGCAAAAAACTGTACTAATAATACTGAATGGTTTTGAAGTGAAATACCGGAAGTGCCGGAAAAACCAGAAGTGCGATTAATGACGTTAATAAAATTTGACGCGATTAAACAAATTTAATTAATTGCACGAGTTAACGCGTTAACTTTGACAGCCCTAATATATATATATGTCATTATATAAAATTTAGACTGTACCTTTATAATCACCTGCGAAAGGACAAGCTAATCAACTGCTATGTACGTTTTATTACATTTATATTCAATTGTTTATAAAAATGTTTGTCCTAATTTTACGAAGTCTGTGTACAGATTAGACAGATTAATTTTGTAAGTACCACTGTATTGAGTTTGTCTCAAATAAAAGTGCTCAATTAAATCAAACAAAGGTGTTTTGATTTAATGAATCTAAAATTAATGTATGAATTAGTGATAAATTATATTGCTGACAAAATCTGAGTTTGAAACTTTGAAATTCAAGATTCAGATGATTATTGCGTCCGCAACAGCAAAGGTTGTGATTTCCATTCTGGAAAGCTTTGAAAAGCACCTGCCTTTGGACGTTACACTGAATTGAAGCGTAGATGTCTCAAGAATGTGTGTGTGTGTGTGTGTGTGTGTGTGTGTTTTCCAGACTGCGCCAGTCTGATGAAGAAATGCGTTCAGTGCCGGGCCGTTGTGGAGCGCCGCACTCCCTTCGTTCTGTGCTGTGGAGGGAAAGGTATGGAGGATGCCACTGATGATGATGATGATGAGGACCTTAGTGAGTGAACTTCCACACGTTTCCCTTTTTCATTCCTCTCTCTGATCTTTGGTTCTCATGTGTAATATTTGCGTTGGCCATGGGTTGATGTCTCTCTGTTTCTTTAAGCCACACACATTCTCTCTCCCCATTGTTTTGACTAATCTGTTATTTCCCAAATGTGTTTTCACAACTCAAGTGTGTGGAAAGAGCATTGTGATGTCTCCACAACACCAGAGACACAGTCTGGTGCATTTTAAGAAAACTAAAGCTCAAAATTGAAACAAAAAGGCACCAGAGGCTTATTAGTGAAACAATGTGTTCAGCTTTTTAAGTGCCAGTAATTAGTGTCAAAAAATAGTTACACTTTATTTTAGACTTGGGCTGGCGATTAGGCGATATATTCTTTTTTTCATATCAGTCGATATCAATAATTATCCCAATACATGTGCATTAAAATATGCCCCGATTTCTACTTGAAAATTGTATGGTAAAAATCAGACTGTTCATAGTTTTATTGTCAAAACATTTCGGTTAGAATATTGGCAAACAATATTACTAGCAAATTCAACATAAATACAAAACAATATTTCAATTATTATAATAAAAAATCTTTTATCATTGTAGCATGGACCTGTAGATGCTTCGCGTTTATAGCTGAAACAGTAAATTCTCAGCATCTTTGTGTCCTGAAATGCGACATTGTTTTCGGTGATGAAATGGGTTTGTGTTGTGACCTGTTTTTAATGGCGCGAGTCGTCTGCACAGTTTCCTCTGGGCGAGTCGCTCTGTTATGTGTTAGATTTCAAAAGCCCAAATGTCTCCAGACTAAAAGTTGAGTGACCTTGACTCAATGTCTGTGACCTTCCAGCTAGTCGGGTCAGCTACATTTTCTTCACCCTGGCTTATTGTTTTTGCTACTTTACTTCAAGTGATGTCCAAATGACACAGTGTAAACCCATGTTAGTTAGTGATAACAAACTACCATTATCATTTTATCAAATTATATAGATTGTGTGGATTATAAATTGTGTTCGGCGCGTGTTAGACTTAAAAAGTTTGTTACTCTGTTGTATCAGAAAAATTGAAATCTAAATACGACACTTCCTACTGAAAATGTTTTAACGTTACCAACTTTATTTACTTGTTAATGGTAAATATGTGCTAGCATTTTCATGAAACACTTTTTAGCTTGACTTATTGGTATTCACAGGGAGCTTAAGGCATGAAATCATTGGATCTGTTTAATTCATCTTGGGATTCTGTTGAACTTCACATATACATACACATTTGGATATATATGATCTGTATATATAGGGTTGGCTGTAATTTCATCAACTAATTGTAAACATTTGAGATATAACTAGACATGATGTCACACACTAAATTTAACTTGAGACATTTACATCTCACAATTTCAAATGACATGTTGCTATATTTAGCTGAATGTGTTTGTGATTTCAATGTTCTCTGCATCACATCGATCTCATCACAGGAGCCATGGAAGATTGGTATTTCTTGTTATAAGTTGAGGTTTCGTATTTTTTGAAGCATTTTCCCTCATGTTCATGGCGCCGCTCATCACCTGTATGTCTCTTTGCTTTGAGTTCAAAGGGGAAGCTGGTGCAAGTTCACTGGTTTATTTCCAGATCCACACACACTCTAGCTCTTATCTCACTATAGCTTCAGAGTCTGAGCTCACATCACTGACACGTCTGTCATCATCCTGCAACACGTGGAACCAACTCAAACTGACACACATTATTTACTAGTCATCACAAAATCACTTAAACGTACAGTCCTTGGTTTTGTTTCTTGTCGCATTAAGCTGACACTCTGCTGCAGCACCCCTGCTGTTTGAAAAGTGCATTACAAAGCTTGACAAGACTCAACTGCTTGTTGGCGTGTTGCGCTGGAGCTTGTACTTTCAGTCTTAAATTATTTGCTGTCCTAGTTAGGAAACCACTGGAGAAGGACACAGATGTGGTTGGGAAGTTGATGAAAGTTCACAGACCAAATGCATTTCACTTATATCTTCTGGATTGTTCTCGTTTCAACATGTCTAGTGTCTTTCACTATGAATCGTCTCAGACGTTAAACCCATGGCTTCTAACAATTTTCTGTCACTGTTATTGTTCTCCAGAAAACAAAAACGTTTCTGTCAATCCATTGTTACTCTCCGTGTCAGTTAATTTTGGTTTATGCTTACTGTTAATCTGACTTGTCCAAACTAGATTTATTCAAGTTTATTTAATAAGATGTTTAGTACTGCTGAGGTATGTCAAATAACTCACCAATAATTTCACTATAAATTTGTCTAACCCCGCGTCCTAGATCTATGTAGATCTCCACACAATGATAACCGCTCTTAGTCGGACGTTAGCCGACCACTGTGCTTTTCTCCCATGATCAATCCCATCAGCCCTGTGCACGGCTGCATCGTAACGCTGTGACTGGTTGCTTCTCAGCAGGGGGCTGTAACTCAGTGGCAGGGGGGTCGCAGGATCTGCTCCAGCCCAACAATCTGGCACTAAGTTGGTGTAAGTATCCCGCTCCTCTCCCCAGTTCTTCCTGCCTCGACTTCTTCCTCCGGGCACAAAGTCTGTATCTCCACCCCGCTTCCTTCATTCTGTCCAGCCTACAGCTCCAGCGGCCCGCTTGCGTCCCGCTGCATTTCAGCGCTGCCGCATTTAGCCAACACCAGCTCACGCCTGAAAAGCTTCTAGAACCGTGCTAGATCTAGTCTTTCCTTTTCCGCTTCAGGCCTCCAGGGTCTTTCATTTCCTGCATGTTTGACTGTTGTCCTGCTGATTTCTGTCTCAGTGGCTCTTTGGTTTGTCTTCCAGCCAGTGGAAACATCCCAGCCCTGCAGAGGGACAAAGACAACACCAACGTCAACGCAGACGTGCAGAAGCTCCAGCAGCAACTGCAGGACATCAAAGAGCAGGTGCGTCATCCAGTTTAGTCAGCAGTACGCCTGAAAATACTCATCACTGTCCATTACCATAAAATATTACGAACCATTATTTTACTATACTATACAGTATCAGTATACGTTACCATATAGTATTGAAAGTCCTTTATACGTCCCCACAAGGGGGAAATTTCAACATTGCAGCAGCAGTGCAATTTACAGGAAAGGTTACAATAAGAAACATCAATTATAATTATATATAAATACAGCTTAAAGAAAATATATAAATTGTAACAGATATTTACACATGTATACTGAAATTTGCACAGTGTACAGGTGTCATACTACCTGTAGTACTACTACTCAGGAATATATTGCTCTTCATTAAAATTCTTGTTCTGCAGCACTTGTGAAAATATTGACCTTTTATTAATATCAATGTGAAATGTATTAGTTGGTACTGAAAATATTAATATTTATTTAAATACCTATGCAAATACCTATACCAGCGGTACTCACAATAATATTCAGAATTAATAAAGTGCTTGTGGAAACATTATTGTTTATTAAAATGTTACTGTTTAGGTAGTGCGAAAAACGGTTTTCTTTTTGTGTGTGTTTTTAACACTAGTGCATCTGTAGTCCGTTTTTTGTGAAACATCCATCTTGTCATCCATCAGTGCAACGTTGCTTGTGAAGATCTTTGTTAATTGAAATACTCATAAGATACAATTACAATTCCAGTGAAACTGTACTTTACAAACAGTAAATTCCTCTTGAAATTACTTTAAATGTTTTCAGTATATTTGTTCTTTCCAAGGCTGGTCGTCTAGACACTGCCTGTGATGATTAATAAAATATAGTTTGCATAACCCACTTGCATAAGTTCACTTGAACTTTTATTTTCATTTCAAGTAATAGTGATATAAAAGCAACATTAATTGCATATTATTCAAATAGAAAATAATATTTAGTGTTTAAATGGAATGTGAGCACCCACACGAGAAGACAAATGAACCCCAGCTGCTTCTTCCAACATGCATGTTCACATACAACCGTGTACACACACACACACACACACACACACACACACACACTCTCTCTCCCGGAATACTTTTATTGAGTCCTTCCTGTGTGCCTTCTGCAGACCATGTGCCCCGTGTGTCTGGATCGTCTGAAGAACATGATCTTCATGTGTGGACACGGAACATGCCAGCTCTGTGGCGACCGAATGAGCGAGTGTCCCATCTGCCGCAAGGCCATCGAGAGGCGCATCCTGCTTTATTAGAGGCGTTCCGCGTCTGTGAAACAGTATTTGCTCTCCTCAGAGGAAGAAGAAAGTCTCGCTTTTCTCATGTCGGTGTATTTTTCAGACTCTAAACTCCAGTGCATTATGTGGTTCCAAATGTATTTTTGTGGCACACTGCGCCGGTGGTTCAATCACATTTAAGCGCAAAGTCTCTGTATTTGCTGACGATATGTAGTTTAACCCGTGAGACTCACGAGTGCCGTCAGTGTCCAGTTGCATGTTCTCTATTGAAACGCTGCTGTTTTACAGTCCGTATTACAGTGAAGATTGGATTCTTCACCGCCATCTTCTCTCAACAGATCTGTTACTCCACATAAAGAAAGCCTGGGCTTTCGGAAACATTTCACTGCCGTTGTAACTAAGGTGCTTTTTCTCCCTCTGAGGTTATGTGTTCCTCCTCTTGCACCTGAAATGGAAGAAGCTGAAGTAAGTGTCGAACAGAAAGCTATTCTGAGAAGCTCGATGACATGTTGCTGGAGACTATTTTCATTAAAATAGTCTTTTCAACACTTTTTAACTCTTTCCCTGCTTGTTTTTAAAGGTGCAAGGATTTTTTTTTTTGGCCGAATGTTGTCTCACAGGGGTCAGACAAGTGCAGTTCCACTTTTTTTTTTTCATTTGAAAAAAAGTAGATTCATACTTTGCTTTTTGACATTTTGTATCATTTGCAAAAATCTTTATTGATCTTATTTTAATATCAATATTTTGTGACCATTTTAACGTTAGATTCACTACTGTACCTTGATGGTAGAAATGTTTAGTCATGTTAATCTTGTACGTACTTTTATTTTCACAACACTAAAACTGCCCTGGTTTCAGAGGAACATTGTCATGGGTTCTGATTTACTCATTGGACTGAATGTTCGCTGTATGATGATTATCATAAAGACGTTCCTTTCATCCTGTGTTGACATTTGTTTTTAAACTCATTGACCAATAAAATTCCAGCAAAATGCAGTACAGGAAAATAATGATCCACAGGCACCGAACATTGAATTATCGGCTGCACATGTCAGAGCATCCAAATCACTTTTATGTCTCTGAGACGTAAATAGATTAGAAATGGTTCATGTCAGTCATCACGCCATATTTAGAAAATGGAAAAAGCATTAATCTAGAAGTGTTACAATTGTTACTACAGTGTCATATTAATCTACATGATTAATGATTGTTCAGGTACAGTGGTCGGTAATTATAGAATTATAGATTACAGTATTATAGAATAGCATTACAGTAATATAAAAGAGTAAGTAATCCAGGAATCTCTTATTTGCCCATGTAACCGAAAGAAACTAATTTCAGACCATTTTATCCAAGACTTTGTTCTTTCAGTCTCGACTCTTGGCCGTAGGTGAGGGTTGGAGCCTATATTGACCAATAAACAGAGTTGCCTTTCAGCCATTATCACAACAGACTGTTGGAAAGTTTGTTCATTTCAGAACTATCTTTCATAGAACATTTACTAGTAAATATCTTTTTTCTGGCCTTAGAAAATAAAGATAGCGCTAAGTGGGATTTGTCTCTTATGGGAAATTATTTAAGCGTCACCACTAGGTGTCAGTGTTCCGCTTTTTAACTGCATTTGGTCTGGCAATTTAAACGTCTGTCGTGACTTTAGTGTAACAATATGGAACAACTTTATTTTATTATTATATAATTTATTATTATTTTACAGTATTTTTTACAGTATTTTTCATAACAAACCCTCTAAAAGACTATGATAAACGTCCAAAAGCTTCCATGCCGCACCTGAGGAACATTGATCCTTGTCTGAAGGTTTTCACACGTCACCTTCATCACCACAGCAGCAGATATTTATGACCCTGTGTTAATGACGGGCAAAGGCCGCTGGTCTGGATCGACTGTTCCTGGTTCTGAAGACAAACAGACGCCGTCCAAAATTTATTTTAATAATGTCCACAAATACATACTGTAAATAGACCGGTCCTTGTTTAAACAATTGTTTTTTAAATGCTATGCGATTTTGTTACATAAGATTATGTCTTCCATAATTATGTTAATAATGACTTGAAGAGTTGACGGATGCTCTTTTGTATATAATAACTTGTCTCAGGAGATATTGTCAAAGATGCCAGAATTCTGATGCTTTAAAAGAACGATCTTTTGGAGTTTTATTCTTTGTATTGGTATGAACGACGACGACAACAAATAAATCTGTAATAATAGTAATAACAGCAATTGTCATTTATAATACTCTAAAACAAGAAATGGATCAGCAAGAAAAGTACCAAGAACAAGAATATCAATTAATGGCAATAATAAGATGGTAAAATGATCAATGTGAACAATAATAACAGTAAGAACAATAATAATAATAATAGTAACAGTTTCAAGATTAACAATACTAACTGGAATCATAACAATAGCTACAATTATATATTTGTCAATGGTACTGTAATATTGGTAATAACTATACTAAATACACTGCTGTACAACTCTGCTGTATTAACAAGAACAGTATATGATCACTAACGAAAATGAAATTAATACAAACAACACTTTGTATGTATGTAATGACAAACAGTAGTATTACAATACCTATTCTAACTGCAATAATAAAATAGCAAGAAATGCAATAATGATCAATAATAATAGGTCAACAACCATTTAAATTTGATTAAACCATCGACTCCACATTCACAGAGCAAATGTTATCGTTCCAATGACACTTTAAACACTCTTTATCAATACACACTCATTCCAGCTTTATGAGCATTGATAAAAACGCCACTAGCTTAGCATTTCATGCTAATAGGGAGCTTCTGAAGGCCCAGAGCTGCTCTGATGTGAAAATGCGTGAGAGTCTTATCCCGCTATTATCTTTAAAACATCAGCATATCATAATTGCTTACTTAATAATTCCATAAAACCTACTTGTGTTCAACCTTTGCCTAGGCAGTAAAGAGCAGAAGTGCTTTTGAATACTCCATGATGTTTCCTACGCTTCTACAAACTACAATCAGATGATACTTTACTCTGTGATAAGACGTGATATATTTAGTGTCATTCACAAGCTCGCTGACATTTCACATACTTTGACGTTTAAACACCCTGATTCTGATCCAGTGATGAATGAATCTCAGTACATTTATTCCTCCTGCCATGCTGAAGATCAGATGTTACCCCTGGAATATTGAGATGTTGTCTGATGTCACACGTGTGAATGATGTCAGCATTAATGATAATGTCATGCAGGTCAGGAGTGATGTCACACACTTGAATGGCTGTTTTTAAACTTTATCTCTATTTTGAATGAAATTCCTGCATGTTTTGAATGAATGTGTCATTTTTTACGGCCAAGGCAGAGAGTCCGACATCAATTTGGCCGGCCACTTGCACTTTGGCCCTGTCCTGTGGCCAGTGTTGAATGTTTTGTTGGACGAGCAGTGCTAAGGCTGTTCAATAAACATTATGAAGCATTTTGAGTTTTTTTATTTCCCAGCAATTTTTTTTAATAATCAAGCATGGTCCTGTACAGTTAGCCAATTCCCCAACTACCTAGCCAAACTTTGGTCAAGGATTGAATTTTGAAGAGCTTGGCACTCTGTGTGGAGAAGTGAAGTCATAAATGAAGGTTGTGGTGGTGAGGCGCATTAACACTTGCTGAGCAGGGAATATTTGTGGCTGGCGTATTGATTCGGGTTCAGGCCCGGCTGTAAAGCAGAGATAACACAGTTAGACATTAACTTCTTCAGGGGTCAGTCTGTATGTGAAACTCAGGATGGACTCTGGAATATTGATTTCTATGCTGGATGAAGAGGGGACATGTTTTCTTGGGCTGGAGATAATATCAGGCCAGAACAACAGATGCTGCACGCGTGTGCTGATTCTTCACACGTTCAGCCCATTACTGAACCTCATCACCTTCACAGTTGAGAGAGAGAGAAAGAGAGAGAGTGGCAGAGAGAATTGAGGAAAAAAAGTGGCAGAGAGAAAAGAAAGTTTTGGGGGGGGGGCACAGAGGAAATACAGAGAGAGAGAGAGAGAGAGAGAGAGAGATGCACACAAGAAATACAGAAAGTGAGAGCAAGATAAATAGAGAGAGAGCGAGAGAGACTGGCACAGAGGAAGAAAAAGAGAAATAGAAAGAAGTTTTCCACAGAGAGAGAGAGGGAGAATCAGATAGATAAACACAAACAGAAATGAGGGGAGAGACAAATACCTATATAGAGACAAACAGGCAGACAGACAGACAGAGGCATGTGTGAGAAGGGGAAGTTCAGGAACGTGGGCATGGACGTGAAGGTCGCGTCTCTGGGAGTGAAACAGCTGCTACTTCAGAAAAGAAAAAGTGTGGAAACGGTGAGAACAACAGTGTCATTCACGGCTGTGACTTTATTAAGTTTGTCCTTCAGAAACTCCCTCCTTCTTCCTGCAAGGCCAAGCAAACACGTGTGGATCCATCCCGCTCTGTGATGCACCGGTAGAGAACAACAGCTACACGAGTAAAACTCTACACTGAGCAACATTTACTAACTTCGCTGAGTTTCAGCACATCGCAGTGATAAGAAAGTGACGCTGCTGCATTATCTGAGTGTGAGAATGTGTCTAGGCATGTGTGAAGAACTTTTTACTTTGTAGCTTTTATTTCTTTTGACACATCTTGTCCTAAAATGTACGAAAAAAACAAAGTTCTTTATTTGACTTAAAGGCCACTGGGAGGACTGATGCATATTTTTTCCACAGGTTTTGTCTGATTAAACCAGTTCTTTCACACAAGGGTTATGAAATATACAGTTTTGTAGACACAATAAGCTTTAATCAGAGCTCAATGTTTAACCGGAACATTTCTGCTTTTCTTTCTTTCCCCGGTTACACTTTCTGCATTTACACACACTGCACACACTCTGTTTAAAGCCGGACTTTGATACAGCTGCAGTTGAACTAAACAGAAGTGTGAAGACAAGGCACAGTATGATGTTTTATATTTCAGATGACGTTGATTTACAGCATACGCTGGTTTCTGTTACACTTTAATCATGCAGACATGCAGTCATTATTAGTTTTTTGGTTTCAAGTTTATTTTTTCCCTGAGTAATCTTAAGTTTAACACACTTTGTGAAGTGGCTCTGTTTGTGTCTAAACTGTGTTTGTGTCCAAGAATTGTAGTAGCAAATGTGAATTGCATTGTAGCTTGGATTGTTACAGTGTAACAATGGTGTATTGCAGTACCAGCACCATCCTTTGGGGGCAACATTTCAGTGTCTAGCCCAGGGACATTCATTTGTGCCATCACCCAGGATTCAAACCTTTCTACTTCAGCTACTATAACTATTTCATCAAAATGTTGAATGTAACGTTATCCAACTCTTTATTGTCTGGAAACTTGTTTAGAATCTTATAAATTTTAAATCGTGATAAAAGTTTGTTAATGATGTCCTGGAATAGAGCAATATAATTATTTTTACATTATGTGTATTGTTGTTTTAACCTTTCTATGTAACTTTGTTGAACATATTAGGGTTGAACATATGAGGCTCAAGAGCCACTGGTGTATTAGAGGATCATATCCCGATCACAATACGGTATTTCAGTTAACTTCAAAGCATGTATTTATGAAGTACATTACATCTAATGTAGCTCACGTTGGTTGATCCAAATAACTCAGAAACTCACATACAATATTCCCTATGTTTTATTTTTTGTTTTGTTTAAAAAAAGAAGGCATTTTTTCCAAATACGTATTGCACAAATAGTAAGTCAGCAGAATGAAGTGGAAGGTTTAGTCAGAAATGGTCAGTCAATTCTAATCAGAGCACTGATCAGTTGTTTCCTCCACTGAATCCTGCTGTAGAAGTGACTAACACACACAAACACTTGCATTTATATCATAGTGGGGTCCTAATAACCATCTCGATACCTCCTTCCCCCTACTCTAACCTTAACCAATTGTACTTTATTGAACCAATTCTGCCCTAAAATACCATTTTGACCATTAAACAGGCCTCAAAGTTTTGTGGCCCAGACAAAGGTGCCACCAAGTGTCCATAGGGCCTTAGTATAAAAACCTAGCATATGAATCCCTACTTTGGCTATATATTATATCACAAACACAATATTCTGATGGATCAAAATGTTTTGTCACCTTATGTGACATGTTTTCGTTATAATCGGTTCAGATTTTTACTGTGAATGTTAAAAATAAAAGTTGCTCTTCCACTGAGGTTGTGTCATAAACTGTGTGTTTACGATTCGGTTCAATTGTAAAGGGTATGATCGAGACGCAAGAGCCAGGCATAAAAGTTAAAAACACCTTAAATATGCCAGTGTTAAAAACTGCTCATCCAATAAGATCAGACCTTTTGTTCATATGACTGGAGCTACTGAAACATGATTTTTTCAGTGACATCAATGTCAGTCATCGAGTCACTAGGTTAGATCAGCTGAAATGCTGCTCAGATCACAGTTCATGTGACGAGTGTCACAAGCGCAAATCTGCTCAGTGCCGCCTTCTGTCAAGGAGAATCAATGCAAGTCACTCTGCTCAAGACTTGTTTCTAAACTTAATTGTCTCAAAAAGCATTAAAAACACTGAACGTACTTTGAACTTCAGTCTTCAGCTGGACAGACACACATTTAAAAGGAATTAGCTTGAAATCTGGCTCATAAATCTTCTACCAATTAGTGATCACACAGCAGAGTTCCAGCAGAGCCCCCTTCAGTGGGTTTGGGACAATTGATAAGGATTGTGAAGTGGCATGTTGAGTAGAACTGACCTGGTCAGGGGTGTATGTGTGTGTGTGTCACAACAGGAGACGGAGCCTTTGGGTCATCAGGAGGTTATCCTGACCTGTGTTTCAGCCCCGCTGGCAGTGTTTATCAAAGCACCAAGGCAGGAGTCAGGCAGGCGGGCAGGGGGGCACGGAGGGGTGGGGAAGCTCACTGAAGGTGTCTGTCAAGGATAGCACAGCTCAGCCTCTGCCTGGAGCCACAAGGCCGTTCTGGGGGAGAAAGATAGGCCTTAATCACGTTCCCTGACCCTGGAGTGGGGGTGGTGTGTGTGTGTGTGTGTGTGTGTGTGTGTGTGTGTGTGTGTGTGTGACAACACTTGTGGAAGTGGCATAACGTCCAGCTATACGAGCAACAGTTGCAACCGAATCCTCGTTAAATAGCTCATTCACACCAATAAAAGCTCCACTCCCCGTCGGAACATTCCGCTTCCTCCACACCCTGGACAGACTCGTGTGTGCACGGCAGGTGAACCCCTGTGTGATCACCTCAAACAAACCCGGGGTTCACGTTAAAGATTAACGCGCTGGTCTGCGCTGGTTACTGATTGACCAGGGGGGAGGCGGGGGTCTTGGGGGGCTTTGTCACCGCAGGTGTCGTCGTCTTATGTCAAATAGGAATCAACTGATGATGCTTGCTGGTGTGACACTGAAAATACTTCTTAGCGTTTACATTCACACATTGTTGTTTGGGTAATGTGTGCGCTTTTGATTCAATATATTGGTCTGTCTGTCTGTTTATTTTACTTTCTACCTGTGGGACTGTCTCTTTCTGTCTATATGTCTTTCAGTGGGTCTATCAACGTCTTTCTGTCTGTCTTTCTGTGTGTTTGTATGTCTATCATCAGCCTGTCTAGTCTGACTTCTTGTCTGTTTATCTTTCTTTCTTTCTGTCTGTCTGTCTGTTATTTTACATTCTATCAGTGTCTAGTTGTCTGTCTGTTTATCTTTTTCTCTGTCTGTATGTATTCCCCTCTTTATGTTTGTCTATATATCTAACATTATGAAAGTGAAAAGATGCAGGAATTAATATTTTATTTACGTGTGCTACAGCTGCTTTTTGTTACAAGCTTTGTCCAGGCTGATCGTGGAGAAAACAGTTTCTCCGACATGGCTTAGTTTGTCGAAGAGAAAGGCTTGTCAGGTGAGAGTGTTACATTTGCTTATCCGGCCTTTTGTTTGGCTTTGCACAAAGGATCCAGGGAGATCGAGGATTTCTTCAATGCCTCTGTTGGTTCAAGCGATGGCAAACGCAGGTACACGCCACAAGAGCAGGTTCTGTTTGAAGAGTTTGATCTGCAGCTCAACACCACCATTGAGGAGTGATGAGGAATCTGTGATCAGAAACCTTCAAAAACAAGCCCTGATTTTTTAAACCGAGGGCAGTATCTTAATGTAAAATTGAAATGATGCCACAGCGCTAAATCATGTGAATCAACTTCTGAAAATCAGAGAAATCAATGAAGATCAGATTAAAATCTATCAGTTGAACGTGACGTCTAGTTCAGTGGAGACATTTGTGAATCCATAAAGCTTCTGATCATCAGGGCCTTGCTCCATCCTTGTTCTATGCACTTCACACGGACTCAATTCCTCTATGTGACAAACATGTTCAGAATCACGTGAGTTATCAGAGAATCTGCAGCTATGATTAGATTGAGTAGAGCGTGACGCATGAAAACATCAAGTAAATAAATCCTGAATGCAAGACATCTAGGCTCCTCCATATAGACCGTGAAGGTCACAGCAGGTCAAAACAAAAGAGATAAGCCCCTCTAGTCTTGTCCTAAATTCTGCTCTGGTTTATCTGGAAGTGAAGAAGCCCTCAGTGTGTGTTCTAACGGCATCATCCAGGCAGTGATGGAAAGAAAGCCTCATTAACTTTTACACTCAGATAACCACCAAGCCTAAGCTTATCTTCTTTTGGCCACTTACTGTGCTTCATATGTTTGTGTAAGTCATCACTAAAAATCATCTTTTTCCTAATAGTTTTCTAGTTGTTTAAGAGTAATTGCCGCCATTAGACCCTTTCTTCAGAAACCCTGCTGAGATTTTTTTTGCAATAGGATTTTATTTGATTATCAGATTTTATTCGAAATCTAATGGGCCACTTGTCACAAGTGATGATTATTTTAAATCACGTCTGATTCACTTATGACACATCTTCTAAAATATCACATATAACCTGACAATAAGCCCTAGTGAAGCTGAAGAGCATTTCTCTGACTTTATTTTCAGGTTAGATTTAATATTTCAGAGTAATTATGCTATATAAACATTACCTCAAGATTTTGAGAATTTTAAGAGTGTTTGCTTTATGCCAGATCAGAGGGAACTAAATTAAACAGGACTGAAACTTGGTTATTTCATGTGTTTACTTTCTTGTTTGAGCTGTTAATGTATTGTAAGTATGGTATTGATTTTTTAAAGATTCTTGTTTTGTAGTGGTCTGCATACTTGCTGCGGAGACATTACATGGAAGTGCTGTATATCTGTCTGCAGGAATAGCCTGGATCTCCCACGCCTTTCCTTCACCTCTCCACAATGGCTACAGCTGATCTGCTGATACGACTCCCTGTCTGAAGTTCCGCTTCTTTAAGACCTTATTGGCTTTGCAGAGCAGCCCAAGAGCCTTTTAAACCCAATCCAGGCTGATGGAAATAAATGTTATTCGGATGGAAATATTACAACATCTAGTTATGTATGTTCGACATATTTTGGCTCTAACTTTCTTTTTTTCCGTTAGCAGGGAGTAGATCCAGACCCACTTCATTCTTGTGGACAGCGAGTCCTTCTTGTCAGTGCCTGGTACAGTGCTGGGCCAGAAGAATGAGCTTGACTGTTTGATGAACCGGTAAAAACATAACTGCATGAGAATGTCTAATCCATCCAGTTTATAGGACACTTGGTTGTGTGGAGTGAGTCTCAAGCTCAATCTTGTGAGGTGTGTGGACTGTGTCATCATGACCTCCTAGAATGTAGAATGCATGTACGCAAATGTTTTATTCATATGTTAATTTTAAAATGTATCAAGCGCTCTAGCTATTTCACTATTTCAAGAAATATTGCTCTTGATTAAACTTAAACCTTCATCAGAGATGCTATTTACTGTGAGCGTGAACTACCGTGTCTCCATCTCTGCTTCTAATGGAGCTCGTATTCTGACAGTGCCAACTCACTGTTTCACTTTCAGTGTTTTAATTCTGTTTAACTCGTGTCATGTTTTTTCCCCTCCCTCATGATTGGTTCTTTATTAGTTAATCCTCCGTTCGATCTGTTCACCAGTGTTCAGGTATCTTTCCTCCTTATCTTATTTACACAGTAATGTGTCACCATTGTGTGTGTGTGTTTTTTTTGTTTGTTTGCTTGTTTTTTTGCTCTTAGTTTGATTTAGTTTTTTTATTATCTCTTGTGACAATTGCCTGGTGCATTACATTTTTGTAAATTAAAAGTCCTTCCCTATACCGTGTCTGTGACTGTGACACTGTGAGGGCACAAGTGTACGAGGAGATTAAGACATGCAATAGCATGAACACACATGCAAATGCTGTTTGTGAAGAGATGATATTTATCCAAAGGGAGTAATATTACACAGCACAATATGCAAAAAGCCTAAAAACATGCAATCATTCCATTGGCATTTGGGAAATTGGCTGTGAGCAAGTGTGGGAATGTGTGTCTGTGTGTCGCTTCGCCAATGGTAGGCCACAAATTCAAAGTTTGTGGCCCGCCTCAGGCCCAGAAATTGGTAAGATGAGCTCCAGCTTCAAGTGACTCTGAAATGAAATGAGCAGTAGAAGATATCTGGAATGACATTAACATTTTGTCGTATATTATAATTTTTAAATGATTTTGAGGCTGTTTTTGGCCAGCATAAATGCATGCAAACTTTTTGGATCTGCCATTTTTTGCCATATTTTCTCACAATTGTTTTACCTCCTCTGATGAACGTACGTGAACAATAAATAATTCTATATGCAAATAAGTTATTTTGAAAACTAGAAATGTGTTTGCTCTTATAACTTAAGCTATTGTCAATAAGCTAATGTGTACGTTTTCTTTAATAATTTATTATATCTAATTTAATTATCTAAAATAGTTTAACAATGGCATAAAGCTGTGTCTCGCTAAACCTTATCTGCTGGTTTCCTCTGAGCAGATTTGTGTGGTTTCTTCTGAACAGCAGCTTCATACTAAACCTCAGACTAAACATCAGAAGAACACAGACTTCCTGCAGCGGTCTGCTCAGCTTCCAGACTCAGCTTCCTGCAGGTTCCTCCGCTCAGGTTTCTCCGCCCCATTTTCGGTAAAGAGTAAAGTTTTTAAATATAACATTAGCAAATGGCCATTTTTTGGAATGGCAAAATGGTGGTTCCGCCGTTAAAAAAAGAGATTGGAGTGAATGTTATTTCTTGTCAGTATGGCTACTGGGAACTATTGAAATTGTGTTTAGCATTTAACCATCGAGTGAAGTGACACACACAATCCTGAGAAGTGGGCAGTCGTGGCACCCGGGGAGCACTTAGGGCAAAACATAGAATTGTCAATTTGTTTTGAGGACAAAAAGACTTTGGATCTTGTCAGAAACCACTGTCTTGATTCTCCAAGATGGAAGATCTCAGTAATGTTCACGCAGGAGAGAAGAAATAAACACAAGCCACCTAAGCATTGCAGGTTTGAAGTCTGTCGGATTTCACTACTGAGAGTTCTTGAGCAAAACACTGACCCTCACAAGCTGTGAGAATAAAAAGAGAATATTAAAAAGAGTAAAATATTAAAGAATAAAATAAGTGAGTGAGTTTGTGAGTGAGATGGGTGAAATTTGAGAAGGAATGCAATTATTAAGTTCACACTTTTTGGTCTACTGTATGTGTTTGAATGTTTGTCTTGGGCCGAATGATTGGTTCATTATCTGTCAAGGATTTGATCAATTCCATGATTGGTTCATCATCATATTGGGTGTGTGTTCTATTCTGTCATTGGTTCACCATCTATCAGGGGTGGATCCTGCACTGTGATCATCTATCACAGGTATATTCAGCTCTGTGATTGGTTCATCATCTAGCAAAGGTTTCACGTTCAGAAATGCTAGAATTCAAATGCCAGCAAAAAACAATACAAAAATAATTTGTATTTTACACAATTTGTACATAAAATACACCAATAATCAAATGTTACATGCAAATCAAGCTGACAAAACGCTCTGGTTCCCGGAGCAGAGATGAATCTCATGACTCTAGCGGGATTGATGTGTGCTGTTAACACGTTTACTGTGGAAAGCCTCTCCCACACAGATCCACTCACAAAGGTTGTTTTTACACCTCCTGGATTAATCATCTACCACATATGCTGCTCACTGTCCTTCACCATACAGGACTGGAGAAGCCAGTGCCAGGCATAAAGACTTTATATCTGTCATAAACCACAAGTAAAAAGGTTCCATTACAAAGTATTGCAAAAACGAAAAACTATTTGACCTCCTATTAAAAAAAAAGAAATTTAATTTGATACATACATGTGCTACAATATTTGTATTATTATTATTAATATTATTAATATTATTAATAATAATAATAATGTTGTTGTTGTTGTTATTATTAATAATTGTTGTTGTTGTTGTAATTGTTGTTGTTGTTGTTGTTGTTGTTGTTAGTAGTAGTAGTAGTAGTAGTAGTAGTAGTAGTAGTATTGTTGTTGTTGTTGTTGTTTTTACTCCATCCTCCACATTCGTATGTACAGTGTATATGCAAAACGAACAATATGTACAAAACGAGACAGAGAGAATGAGAGACCAGAAGAATATATGAAAGGGAAATTGAAGCACATACAGATAAAAAAGGATGAAAAGTTTCCTGGGGAATTTGTTTTATAATGTAACAATTTATAATAATTATTTAATGTATGCACTGCAAAAAGAGAAAAAAAAAGTTTTCTATATGTGTAAATTATGCTTTAGTGAAGTGTTGACATTTTTTTGTAATAATTTATATAATTGTATAAAGGTTATTCTTTTATAATTATATAATCTATAATTTTTAAAAAGTACTTTGTAATTAAAAGATGTTTCAATTTAATCTGTTGTTATACATTTTACTATCACTATGACATTTTAAAAGTGTTCCGATGTTCGATTTTCAACTTGTATAAAATCTGGGCACATTTAAAATTCAGTAAAATTTTTATTTTAAACATTTAAAAAAGAATAACGTAATGACGGGTGTTAAAGAAATTAATTTAGCAACATTATTTTATTTGTGGTGACGAAGATTATGTTTTGATAATTATTGTAAAGAAGAATCGAATGGGGAATATATCCGTTAAGATTTGGGGTTTGGAATATTTGCACAGAAATTGTAACTATTGTGTCCGTTGTATTTGTTTTTCATTTAGGGTCGAAGTACGAAGTGAGTCGATCTGATAAAACCTCATTGTATGTAGCGGCCTAAAAACAGTGTTTATCACACATTCTGAAGAAATCACTCTGCGACTTTTTTTCTTCGGTCTGCTGCTACGTTTTTGATGCTCCTTTTTTAACTCGCTTTTTGACTCGCTTATCTGAAAAAAATAAAGCACGGATTATAATCTCTATCGAAAAGTTGAAGATGTTTTAAATGTGAACAGTGCAAAAAGCAATTAAAAGAATTATGGTTTTGCCAAGTCATGGGATTACTACTTATTATTGCTGTGATTCGTTTGTATGCTTCATAATATATTCCATATTCCATATGCTTATTATTGCATATGGTCGTTTTAATTTTCATTTGTAAACTTACTGTTAGATACTGTTCGTCTTAAAATCCGTTTTTATATGTTTGTATGCCTGTTTCTTTTTTAATTTGTTTTACACATGTGTATTCATTTTAAATGAACTTGGTCTTGAGGATGTATTTCGAGGATGTTTTAAACAATTAATTGTTTTTTTTTTTTTTTTTTTTTTTGCCACATGCAGGAAAATCGACTGGAAAAAAATCTGAACAAATAAACATTTTATTATTTGTTCCGCTGCATGTATATCTATTGAGTCACTTTATTTTCGATGTAATAAATACGTTCAAATGAAAAAAAATTACATACAGTACTATTTCAGTGCTTTATTTTATAGTAAATACAGTGTTGTTCGTAAGTAAATAAAAATATAAATGAAGTTACAGGTTTGAAATTAATGCTTGAGTAAAGCAAAAACCCATAATCTCAGTTGTATGGTGATCAGGTCACAGCAGGGTGTTTCTAATGAACGAACCATTGGCTTGAACTAATTAACGACTCTAGTTTGCATAACAGTCAGGTTTTCACATCAGAAGCATCAAGGTGATTTCATCCAGACATCGCAGGTCCAGAATCTCCCTGAAAATGCTTTTTCGGTGGAATATAAGAAAGTTAAACTGCTTTTCACATATAAAAATCACTATATTTTCTGCATATTGTTCTTCTAGATATAAACGAAAAATGTCAGTCACTGTACCGTAGACACTGGGTCTCTTTTAGCTGGCTATTGGACAATTTAAACATCTTCACTTTACATGGATCAGTCCCATTTTTGTAATTTGCTATTTTGTATTGTACTGTATTTTCATTTCAATTTTCAATTTCTTTTTCTTCAACTTTATAGCTATTCCTTGTATTTTATTCATATTTTATCCTTATCTATTTTTGTATTTTATTATATTTTTGTCTATTGTATCTTTTTCTCACATGCCCCCCACCCCCACCCCATTTAAATGCTGAACGATTGGAAAAATACATTTCATTGCATGTGTATATGTCAATTCAAATTTGACTTTTCAAAATATCAGATTTTAATGATGAAATCACACTTCTCGCAAACAGTAATCACTTCCTGTATATGACGTTCTTGTAAAACACAAAATGTACATGAAGCTATATATTTTGAATGGAAATCACGACGTCTAAATTTCAACGCATTAACATTTCTACAGTGAAACGCATGAACCGTAGAAGTCCACGAAAGGCACGATACGGCAATGAGGTGGGAAGTGAAGAGCAGATGTGTTTGCTCAAGCTAGAATCCAATCAACTGCTTGGAGCGCGGGAAGCGCCTCCTCCCCAAAACACTGAAAACTTCAGTCCGTGTTCTCAAGACCTGCGGGTTCCTGCGGACAACAACGAATGGCAAATCAGCACTAGGTCAGTGATCACTTCTTCTTCTTCATCGTCTTCTCCGGCCTCGTTAAGAGACTTGACTAAGTTTCCTCGCAGTTGTCAAACATCTGGGAGATGTTATTGAATAGGAAGAAAAGTTTTCGGGTATAGTTTTATCCACCCTGTCTCTCTCGCTCTCCTCTTATCTGCTGTGGGTCTTATCAAGTAGTTATCTCTGTTCTGCAAAGACATATTACGTTTTGTTTCCTATCTGCGGGGTTGTGAGGATTTTGGTGATTGTGAGGACGGGCTCCAGAGGCGGACAGTTCAGACTGCGCTGTGCGCGCGCGCGCGTGTGTTGTAGTTCTTCTGTTCCGATACGTCAAGCTGGATTTTGTGCATATTCTACGTCTATGAAAATGATCATAAAATGATTTGGGTAAGCTGGAAACCCATGACTGGTCGAGTTCTTCGTGAGAATCGATGGCCGTGATGATTTACGCACCGTTTTAACTTTCTTCCAATTTTGCGCTAATTGATTTGATGGATGGTTTTGAAAATCTGTTGTGGGTTTAAAAGGAATGAATTACTGAACTGTTTCCACACCTAAAAGCTTTTATCAGCCCAGTGGTCTTCATTTTCACTTTCTCCTTTCAGCGCACGCTGTCTCATCTTTTTCCGTGCACCGTGAGATAAAAAAGGAATCCTGGATGGACCTGGGTGATAACAGCTGGTCCATGGTGAAACGTGAAGTGTCCGGCAGCAGACCAGGCTCTCCGGCTGAGCAGAGCTACCTGAACACTGATCGGAGGGACCGACCGAGATCACCGGTGCCGACGCACCTGGACGCGGCAGGGGCCCGTCGCACCGAGGCTCGGTCCCTACACTCCTACGTCCACTTTGGGCATCCGAACAACTCGCTGCCCAGTTCAGACGATATTACACTCTTCACAGACTTAGATCAGGGCAACAAACTCATCATCTCCGGTGGACACCCAAGAGACGTTCACAAAGGAGGCCTGATTGTGGACCCGACCGACATGTACCAAACCCTGGCCATCGCTGCGGCTCAGAGTCAGGCTGGTTATAACGACTCGTCTTCGGCCGGCTACATGCACTCCAACCCCAATTCTCCGGTGTATGTTCCGACTTCGCGCGTTGGGCCAGTGATACCGAGCTTGTCCTACCTGCAACCCGGTGTGTCGTCACAACCCAGTCACGGGGTGAGCAGTCATTCGGTTTGGTCGCAGCCGGCTCCGGAGAGCCCGTCCTACAGCACTGGAAGCCCACACACCTCTAACCGGTTCCACTACTCCCCCAGCCCACCGATGAACAACGGGACATCGAGGGACACCAGCTACACAAACCCGTTGAATGTAAACGGTCGAGACCAGTATCTTTCGAGACCGATTAGTGGATCTTACACCAGTCCGTATCCGTCTTACGTCGCGCCGCAGCTTTCACAGATCCCGGCAGCGTGGCCCGCGGGGCCCTTCGAAAACTCCATGCTGCACTCGCTGCAGTCTAGAAGCGCGCCACTGTCCATCAGGGGACCGAACGGAGGTGAATACACAACTCTTCATGCTTAATGCGTAGAGCTAAAAGCTATTTCAATGTGTCGACGGTGCATATTTTTGCTTTAAAGTCAAATGGCAAGTTATGACTAAATTATTACGTATCAAAAGTTATCAAAGAATCAAGAACATTTAAAATTAAAAATAAATTCTATACGAAATAATACGGCCAACAATAAATTACAAATTATAGAGTTCAACATGTGTTGGAAGCAAAACTGTAATTTAGTTCATTAGAAAGGGCCGGTGCTCAATTGTCTCCATTTTACGCTTTTAATTAAAATACTGCTGAATTATTTTCCTTGTTCAAAAACAAAACAAACTGTTTACTTAAGCCACTAAATACTCATAATGCATTCTAGCGAAAACGTAATTTAATTTTACTTACTGGCCTATATTACGTTCTCGAATAAATTTAGATCAACATTCTAGAATGAAATGTTAATTGTAAAATATGTTTGCATTTTACTAAAGTGTCGAACCGTCTCGAAAAAAGTTTCGCCTGAGTCATTCGTTTGTATTCGTTTGTATTTTATTTGGCTGAAAAATTCAAACCTTATTAGTTCATTTTAATACTTGACCTGATTTGGAGTTTCGCGTGCAATATGGTTAAATCATTTTAACAGCATTAAATATTAGTTTGGTTGTTTAAAATGCGTCGAATAAAGTGACAAGGTCAAAGAGCAGAGACTCACAGGTTTCGGTCTTAATGAGGTTAAATCTGATTGGATTAGATTATACTTAAATGGCTCCAATGATGCGAGACTGATGTGATGTATGTGTCTTAGATCTGCTGGAGGAGATGGTGGAGAGCCGAGAGTGCGTAAACTGCGGCTCCATCTCCACCCCGCTGTGGAGACGCGACGGCACGGGCCACTTTCTCTGTAACGCCTGTGGTCTGTACAGCAAGATGAATGGACTCAGCCGGCCATTAATTAAACCCCAGAAGCGAATGGTGAGCATAGGCTCGACGAGCTACTTAACCACTCAATTTCCTGCCTATTTATTTCAAACAATAGTCAGAGGTTATCTGGAAACATCTTCACAGCTCTACTCCCATAATCAACATTGTTTTTATTGGCCCAGAAAGTTCACAGGCATTGCATATGAATTGTTTTGGAACGTCACAATTATACAAATCATTAAACAAAAGACAGTATTTTACGCTTAGCGGCTTGTTTTTCGTTTTACAGCTTTTAGAAGTGTTTTGTTAAAGCGTTGAAATATATATTTTTAATTATATATTTTAAGTAGCAATATTCGAAATATTTTTTGCATCAATTATTTAATATATTCGTCGATTTAAATGCTTCCCGTTTGATTTAATAAACGATATGTCTGTTTTTAATTACTAAAATGTACTGATTTTATATAAAAATGTATTACTGTAGTAATTGTATTACTACAATTATTTGTTGTCTATTTGAATGTTCTTTATTATTTGCGGGCATTTTTGACGTTGAAGAGTATTGTGTCTACAGTCATCTTCCAGGCGAATTGGTCTGTCTTGTGCGAACTGTCAAACCAGCACCACGACGCTGTGGCGCAGGAACGCGGAAGGGGAGCCAGTGTGTAACGCATGCGGACTCTACACAAAGTTACACGGGGTGAGGAAATGACCGATTGCTCCTTTTGTAAGGACACAGCGAACGTACAGTGAATTGTTATTTGTGCAATCATAATACGCCATGTCAAACTAAATCTAGTACAAATGTAATCGAAAAAAAAATCATTAAAATATAACTTGTTTTATAGGTGCCAAGACCATTGGCAATGAAAAAAGAAGGCATTCAGACAAGAAAGAGAAAACCAAAGACCTTGAACAAAACCAAAGCATCATCTGGTATGTTACAAAACACTATTATCCTCTTGAACATTGAAAGTTAAGTATTGCAACTCACAGGTGGTCACTCTGTCTCCATGACTCCAACATCCTCATCATCCTCAGCTTCAGAGGAATGTACAAAGAACAGTCCTTCATCAGCACAGGGGTCTGGAACATCTGTAAGCACAAATCACATCTATGTAAATTCTGACTATTATCCATTTTACATTTGGATTTTTTTTTATTTGCTTTTTTTTATATTAAAAACAAAACACTACATTCATTGCAGGTCAACTCATCCACGCTGGTGGGCTCGGTGGAGGTTCCCGGCACCAGCAGCTCTATGTTGAAGTTCCCTGGGCCGGGGAGTCTCTACACCAGCGCTGACGTGGCCAGCTCAGGGAGAGCAGACACTTGGTGCCCTATGGCCTTGGCTTAAACCCTGGCATTCTGGGATGCTGTCCTTCTCTGGAAAATCCTTGTGGAACATCTGTTTCTGGTTGGTGTTGATCTGGAGCCGAAAGCCTTCTGTTTCAAATACTCCAGTTTTTTCATTTGTCTTTTTCCTCAATTAATCTGTGGAATACTGGAAGTCCATAATGGAGATTATCCCGAAACAACCAAGAGCAACGTTTTTCAGAGCAAATTCTACACTTTGAAAATTGCTCTGATTAAAGTGGATTAAAATGTAGTTTTCTGGGGTTCAAATACTAATGCTGACATACTCATTTCTAAATCTGGACATGTTATTTCATGCGTCAACCTGGAAAAAAGTGTGGAAACCCAAAGAGGAAAAAAGGTTGATTCTTCTGAAACTGGAATTGAAGATAAAGTCTCAAGGTCTTCGCAGATGAACGTGAACTTATTTATGAAACTATGGCTGTTCAGATAATGCATATATTTGTCAATAAAAAAACATCAAATAGAGTAGGACTGAAATCCTGGAACTACTTTAGAAACAGTGTTTTGCTGTATACCTGTTTTCTGAAAGAAACAGAAACGGGAAAAAACGTAGATAAAAAAGTTGTTTTGGTTAAATACAGGGTAAAAATCACAGGAATCTTAACATATCCTGGTCTAATCTAGCCATTGCATGGTGGGAAAATTACAAATTTTGAACAGTTTCCCATACATAAACTTGCATTGATAAACCTGATAGCTGAGAATAATCATCAGCAATAAAAGAAATGTTTGATCAGATGTTTAGTGACCAAGATAGTGGTCATGGTTTGGAATGTAGAGTTTGATGCATGGTTACAATACAGAAGTAGATGTATGTTTTTATGTATTAATTTTGTGTGTACAACTACCTAATTTCTGCCAGTGAAATAATAAGGGCGTCTGTTTAGTGCTGTGTGATACACTGACAGCAGAAGAAGAGAATGTGGGATTTACTGCTGGTTCTAAAGCAAGAGGAGAACTAATCTTTGGATGATGAACAAACGTGCATGTGTCAAGCGTTTGTGAATCTATGCCTTTACTACCACCAACTTTATTTATTTCTGCAATGTCGTGTGTTTGTTATCCGATCTGGTTTATTTAATGATTAATTTTTTCAATTGCAAACTATTATATTTGGGTTGAAACAAGCGACCTGTTGATTTTGACCGTGACGTCATCACGCAATAGACGCGCTGGTGATTAAACCGAATGAAAGTGTGTCGTGGATAAGATGCACATGACTGTACAGTGAGTTGAAAACCATCACGCTGCCGTGTAATACAGTAAAAATATCAAGCTGCTTATTACGGTTTATTTGTGTTCGTTTGGCTGCTTTCTGCATTTATCCCCGGTAACCACTTTTGAATCGCATGGGTCCATAAGGTCACTTCTGTTTTCTTTTTATTTTTTTAGCTTTAATATAATCAATTATTAGTCAACATCTTTAAACTCACAGTCACTATTTCTCATTGATTTTCTACTTATTGCATTACATAGCAATAGTGTTTAGTTTAGGCAATACATTCATTATCAAAATCGTTGGCACACCTCATTCCATATATCAATGGATTGAGCATTCATTGTTGAATCCCTTTTTTTTAATTGTTGAATTTCTGACAAACTCTCTTCGTCAGACTGACGTCATTTACACCGCTGATGTTTGACTCAGGTGAACACCTTGTTCTGTTGTGCCCTGGAATTCCAAGAATCTGAAAAAACGCTTGTGCTTTTACAGAGCAAAGAAGTTTCTCTAATTCATCACGGTTCTTTCAATCCTATGAAGTAGACGGTTAACTTTCTTTATAATCTTGTAAACTTGTTTCTCTTGAAATCAAGTTTAGCTTTTAACTTTATAGCTTTGTAGTTTCTTTTTTTCCGTCCTGGCTCTATGTGTTTGCTGATTGCAACAGCAGCTCAAGCTCTTCCACAGAGCAAACAGTCGCTCCTGCTGCCCTTCTGAACTACCCCTAAAGAGAAGAGAAGTACCAGCCACAAGCAAAGCACACCACGCCATCAATAACTGCTGGATTCCCTCAGACCACATGTGACATCACATTACATTCCAGCCCTGAAGCAATGTTTAACAGGAATGTTTTACAGCTATATTTAACAGTAATACTCATTTGACAGTTATTTTTGACAGTTACATTTGCCAGTGAATACATGTAATATTCCACAGTTATATTTAGTACTAGTGTTCAGCAAGATTGTTATAATAATATAAATTTGTATTTCAAAAGTATATGCTATTACTGTGTAGTAACAAATGTAATCTTAGATAGTAAAATGTAGGCTTAATATTTTTGTGACAGAATTATTTGAAAGGTAACCTTGTACTACAAATAACAAGCAGTAATCATTTGTAATGTACAAATCCAGTGTCAGATTTAAATCCTTCCTTTTATTAACACAATACATTTAATTCTGTATTGGTAAAATAAAACGCAAGTGAACACGGTGTTCTTAAAAATACGTTTTTTACTATATTGAGGAAAAGCAAAATCCAAAACTACATGGTCTTGTGTGAAACTTGTGTGTTTGCCCTGTAAACATATTTAATAGTTCAGGACACTGTCAGCAACAACAGCAGTTAAGCATTTGTAATAACAAATATGTTGATTTTTTTGCCATTTTTAAAGGTTTTTTTTTTGTTATGCCTACTGTCAGGTTAGACTCTGACTACGCCACCCCAATGTCTTCTTGCTGTGTGTCATTGTCCTGCTCCAGAATCCCAATTTGCTTCATCTTGAGGTCACGGACAGATGGCCAGACATTCCCAGAACACTTTTTATATTCTAATTATGATCTTCTATCCAGATTTTCTCACAATCAGGAAATCCCATTGTATTTCCTGATCGTGATCTTCACCACAGCATCTTTGATTTCCTGATCATAGTTCTCCTTCTATGTTTTGACTGTGTTCTTTAACATATTTCCTTCTATATCAGTATTTTCGCAGTCTCCTTTATTCTGAATGGGATTTTCAACCAATCTTCCTTGAAGTATTTGATGTTCACCAGATGTCCTTCAATGTTCTGTTTGTGATCTTCAACTATCCTTCTTTATTGGGTTTATTACCAGATCTCTTTCAATATTCAACTTGTGGTCTTCACCCGATACCCCTATAAATTATTAAAGGTAACCTACTTTCTTTCTGAATCTCAATTGTTATTTTCATCCAAACAATAACTATATTCTCATCTAGAAATCGTCCTTAAATCCCTCTCCAATTCACTATTTCTGTTTTTTTTTATTACATTTTTGGCTGTGTTTTTATTTTTGTGTTGTCTTCCTCAATTACATTATTTTCACTATATCTTCACTTCAGATATTCATGAAACCAATTTCTATATTTCGATCTTCACCATATCACTTCCGTGTCCCAATTGTAATCTCTTCCAGTTCACTTTTATTATTCTGGACCTGGATCTTGAGGGTCAGTGTCATCATTTTCTTCAGTGGGATGGAGTCTGATCTCTGCAATGCCAGAATAAACATGGAGGAGGTGTGAAGACACTCAAGTGTTGTCATCTTCAGCTTCCAGAAGACGATCAGCGCTCCAGCCGACAAATATAAATTCTATACAAAAAAAATTCATTTCACAACTCCAGAGGCCCACACTGACCCCCGATGTGGCCACTGATATTTCAGGAAATAACTAATTGCTCGTTGAAAGAAGAAATTAACTACTCTAGTGTTTACAAAATAAATACAATTCCTTGCCATAACAATAGTTATTTTCTGTACTTTTACGTTTGTCCTCTTTGTCCAATTTTAACTTCTGTATGCCAAAAAAACCTTGAGAAAAATCCAGAATTTAATAAATGACCAGGTAAAATCTACAAATTTAGAACAGAAATATTGAAACATTTATTGCGCTCTAAGATCATGATTTTAAAACGATTACTCCAGATTTAATTGCATTTTTTGTGATGTTGTGGATTAACAGACAAACGAATGGACAAACAAGTCGTTCTGTTCCCTGTCTGGAGCCTGTTCGGATGTATGAAGGAAGGGAATCCGTACTCGATGGTGAACATGGGAAGGGCAAACGTACTCTTGGAGAAGGGAAAAGTGAGGCATTCGTCATGACTGACAAGTGACTCTTGCGTGGCCTCGTGTGCAGACAGGAGGATGTGAGACGCACACTTCCACACTGATTATCCTTCCTGAAAGCACACAATATAAAATCATTTCAACCCTTTTCTTGAAAAGAGTTCCTCTTCCATTAAGAATAGTAGTCCTATTCCAGAAAATCTTTTAGAATCCAAAGAGCTGGCGAGAATTGTTGCCGTTTGCAAAGCTCCTTATATTCTTCAGCAGTAAATCACCACGCTCGTTGAAGTATTTTCTCCACATACTCCAGACATAATGTGAGTTTTTCAGGGGTTCACAGCAGGGTCACAGCGATCGCTCCTCTCCCACCAGCTCCGCCGTCTCTCACATCCCAGAGTTCAACACTCCGTCTATGGGAAACCGTGCTCGCCGCCAACGGCAATACTTCCCGGCGTATTTCTGTCAGAGCTCCAGGCTTTTAAAAACAACACAATCACTGACTCATTTGAATCCATTACTCTGTGTCAGTGCAGCCAGTTCTACTGAGGGAAGAGGGGGATTGATGTCACACTGCTGCACTCGCTTTCATCAGATCTTTCAGTGTCTCGTGATCTGAAGAACAAACCAAAGTTTAACTCTTTTTGAAACGTTGCATTTCGGGCCGAAATTCTGGGCTGATAATGGTGAGACCGATTCTTGCACTGTAAATGGAAGGTGAACTTTGTAAGATCAACTTACCGTATGCTATTAAGTTGACTTGAGGAGTCATCTCAGTTCTTCTAGGTGGTGGTCTATATGGTGTTGCTGAATCCTGATTCTGTTCTAATGAGCTGCAGTTTCATGCGTAAGGTGGTTTGTGTGAGGAAGATGATTCAGGAAAAAGCTGATGACTCACAACACAAACTTATTTTTGTGATTTGCCGCTGCCAGGTTCTGGACAGGATCAGTTATCTGTGGTGTCGGTGATGGAGCTGAACTATCAGAGCTCAGAATAGCCTGATAACAACAGTCCATCATGGAATGCAGGATGCACAGCACAAAGCCCTGAAGTTACGACTTCGGCCATTCTACTTCTCTTTTTAGTGGTTTTACTTTGCACATTTTCTCCATAAGCCTCCGCACCAGATTCTAGTTTTATTGTCCTGTCTGAGCAGAACAGCCTTTTCCTGGATCCTTCTTAGAGCGACCGCGCAGACCTCTTGACCACGGCCGTCTATTAATTACCCACAGGACTTTAACACTTCCTGTTTTCCCCTGTTCAATTAAGCTAATCTGTCCTGAACTTTAAAGAGAGGAAATACCTAGAAATAGTTCCCAATTTTCAGCACATTTAGCCTGCCGAAGGGCTGATAGCATCAGCTGGTGTCGGCGAGAGATCAGCTGTGCTTGATCGTGGGGAAATGATGGAATTCTTCACGGCCTGTACGTGCTCGAGGTCAGGGCCTTCATCTCCCTCCATCACTCATGGTTCTCCTGAGTTTCAGACGCTTCAGTTGTTGTGGGAAAAACGGCTTCTCTATGCAGGAACATTCTTGTTTCTCTGTTGAAGGTCACACAACCTGCTGGTGTTCACCACAGGCACCTGTCTTTCCGACCTTGACACAAGACGTTTTGTGAAAACCAGGTTGGTTCTTTACAGCTGTGCGTCAACTCTGTGTCTGAGCTGGCACTTTCAGTCTCACTGAATGCTCAGAGAGTTTCAAAGATTTGCACCTTAAATGTTTAGTCATCATCAGATTGTGTAATTTATGTTTGAAAATGTTTTACAAAGGTTTGTAGAATGGAGACAGAGAGAGGGAGAGATACACAGAGTAAGAATAAAAAAATATATATAAAAAAAAAGTCAATATGACGTACATACCATGAAATTTCATAACACAAGATACAGCTAGAGAGAGGGGGAGACAAAAGCATAGAGGGAGGGAGACAGACGTACCGAGCAAGCGAGAGAGAGAGACAGAGGCATAGAGTGAGGAAGACATACGTACTGAGTGAGCGAGCGAGCGAGAGGCAGAAAGAGAGAGGGAGAGATTAAGGAAGACGGACGTACTGAGTGAGCGAGCGAGCGAGAGGCAGAAAGAGAGAGGGAGAGATTGAGGAAGACAGACGTACTAAGCGAGCGAGAGGGAGAGAGGAAGGGAGAGAGGGAGAGAGAGAGAGAGAGAGA
>SOMO01000026.1:1121342-1149740 GCA_028128575.1 Paedocypris carbunculus | reverse complement strand
AGCGTGTTTTGTCCTGGGTATTTATCATGCTTTATTTCACAGATGGAGACGACCTTTGGTTGACCAGAGATGAAGCTCGGCCCTCTGCGACTTATTTCATCATTCGAGCAGTGTATGATTAAATTCTCATGACCTAATGCATTGTAGAATGCTTTGGAATGAAGTTAATGTTTTCTCTCTCGCGTTTGGCCATTTTTTTTAATTTTCCTCCCACCGTTTCCCTTTCAAAAAGAACGCTGAGTGTGACAGTCCAGGACAGAATGACAACTCCATTACAGGTTCATGTAGAATGAGAATGACAGAGTTGATGAAGCTTAGGTGGTATTACTCAAAGCAGAAGCAAGTCTTGTGTGTTTGTGTTTAAACTGACACAGTGATGCTTGAAAATTCAATGGATGACTTTATTGCGACTCTCTGAGAACTCTCTAAAACACTGGAAATTGATTTTTAAAAGGATTTGTGTTTTTTTAATGACTGTAAATGTACCAATTAATCAACTGCTCTTGAAGAATCAGTGTCTCCATCAGTGGCCTTCCATCTAGGATTTACATGGTTTCCCTAAAACAGACTCGAAGAACCTGAGGAAAATCTGAGCACCTTCTCAGCTAGGCAACAGAACCACACGCAGTGTTCAGCATCAATCATCATATGAAAGCCTGGGATTCATCTGGAGGACTTTAATAAAAGCGTCAAGCTTTGTAAGAGGTTCTGAATCCTCAAGGCTGGTCTGTGGGAGAGGAGGAGCTGAAGCGCTTCAGGCCGTTCTAGCAGGTTCCAGGCACGAGTGGAGAAGGCAGGAGAGCCGAGGTGCTGGAGATTCCTGAACAACAGGTCACCACGAGACACGTGTTCCTAAAACGCCTGAGATCCTACGGTGAATGAAAGATTTACTCAAGATTTTCTGTATGTCATATGACCTTGAACCTTAAGCATTCATGAGGATTTAAAAATGTTAAATGTAAACACATGCATAGGTGTCACTGTGAGCTAAGATAATAGGCACATTTATAATAAGACTCAAACATTTTGGCATTTCCGCTGCTCATGAGTGTCTTAAAAATAATATCAAGTGTTTAATAATAATAATGCATTTAATTTATACAATTCATACAATGAGCACAACATGCACACCCACACCATTTGCCCAGTGGAATAGGGGCAGCCAAACGCATCAGGGTCCACTCACATCCAGGCATTAAATACACCTGAAACGTATTTTGGTCTTTGGGAAAAACTGGACCCGGAGGAAAACACACACAAGCACATGGGTGTGTATGTGTGTGTTACGAAAGAACAAAATGATACAGACACTGTGACTAGAGACAGCGGTGTGTAAAGACTGAGACACATTGTGTGTATGTGAAGAGTGAGATGGGTGTGTGTATGTGTATGACAGGAGCGTTTATCACTCACACAAGTGAAATGAGACATAGATGAGCATCATAATGTCGCAGAAAATTCCCATTCTTGTTTCATGCCAGATTAGCCTTGTGCAGCTCTGCAGACATTGTGCCATAATGCTGCGAAACGCGCTGAACCATGAAGCACACTTTGCACACTTTGGCCAAACACTGCAGCACTTCATTGTTCCGCCTGTGACACAAGTGTGAACAAAAGTAGCCGTGCTGGAGGTCACGCACAAGTCAGACTTTTCAATCATTGATCATTATGACATCATCATACCTGTGTGTTCCACAAACACACACCCCTCATCAGGAATCTCTGACTCATCATCTTCTGCTTCCTATACACTGTTTGTAAAAGCATGTTCAACTGGAACAGTAAGCCTGAATCTAAAAATGATGTTCTTCATCTCCGACTTCCTCCATAAATCCTCCATGTTTCCTCTCAGCCATCCAAACGTGGCCTTGTTCATGGCCTTGTATTGTTCCGTCAAGTCGTCCTCATCCTGCCTCATTTCACCTGAAATCGAAATATTCTGCTACGTTGGTCAAAAATGGCTTCTGATGAAACAGCATTTGTATTTTTGCACTTAATGACATCGGCTTGATCTTTCCCAGTGTGTCAAAAACCGCATGTGTGTGTACATACATATTAGGTTTATGGTGAATTATGTCTATAAATCAGACACACACACAAACACACACAACTTTTCTTCTTTCATTTTTATTTATTTATATTTAAATATATCCGTAGCTGTTAGTCAATCATCTTGGATCAGCTTTTCCACAATTATTGCAAAAATTGTCCTTTTTAGTTCATTGTCTCACTCTCTCTTCAGCTCCACTAGGGCGTATTTTCAGAGAAATATTTGTCACTGAGAAATGCATAGTGTATAGATGTTGTGTTTTACTTAGTCTCTCACAAAATGTCAATTAAAAGGCCAAACTGTAAAACTAAAACACGGATGACATCACGCATACCATGTCACAGTCCGTGAACTCCACTAATAAAGAACAGACAGCTGATAAGTTCGTCACTTTCACTTTCACTATTCTCAAGCCTGTCAGTGAAGTCTCCACACTGCACGAACTCGGACAAACTGAAGACGTTACAATGAATCACAATGAGGTGCCAAAATGAGGCGAGCAGAGGAAAAGGCACACAAACAGAGGAAGCGCTGCATTTCACACACAGGGACAGAGAGTCTGAGGCCTGAACTCGACATTAACCTGCCAGACATATCACTGAGAAACCGCTGAGAAGCCCTGGACTATTCTGGAGCCTGAAGGAGTAATAAAACTGGTTCTAATAAGAAAACAACTGTCAAATTAGCCATTTAAAATCAAGTCTAGTAGTAGGTTTGCAATATGTTGTCAAAAATGACAACAATTTTTCAAGGCAAATGGTCTAACGGGAGTGGAAAAAAATAAAGAGAAGGACATGAGAAGAAGCTGTGATAGGTCAAGGAGGAGAAGCTGTGATTGTCCATCACTGAAGAAGCTCTGATGAGTCCTCTGTATAGCTCTGACGTGTGAAGTTCTGGTGGACCTGGAGAAGAATATCTGATTGGTCTTTGTGGTGGAAAAAGCTCTTACGGTTCATCGTGGAGAAGATCTGTTTGTTCATCAGTGATTTTCAGTCGAGAAGAAGCTCTGACTGGACTATAGTAGCAGCTCCAATGAGTCATCTTTGAAATATTTATTCTAAAAGATCATTGCTGGAGAAAAAGTGCTGTCAGCATGTTGAGAAGAAGCTGTAATGAGTCCTCAGTAGAAAAGAAACTCTAGTGGAGTGTTGCTGAAGAAGAGGTTCTGACCAGTCATCTGTGAAGAATTTGTTCTGCTGCTGAAGAAAAAGCACTGGCAGGTGTCTGTGAAGACGCTCTGACAATCCGTGTAGACGTTCTTTAATGGAGAATAAGGTCTGATAGGTGTGGATAGTTCCAGAAGTTCATCCTTGGAGAAAGTGCTCTGATGTGGAGTAGAAGTTCTGAAGGATCATCTCTGAAACAAAGCTCTGACAGATTATCTGTAGAGAAGCCCTGGCGTGTCATATGAGAAGTTTATTTGTGGAGAAAATGCTCTGATGGTTCATCAAGGAGAAGAAGCTCTGCCATGTCATCTGTGACAAAGAAGATGTGATAGAATTCCTGAAGATGATGTTCAGATGGATCGGTGGGGAAGTTTTGTCATTGCTGAAGAAAAAGTTTGGAGGATTGAAGGTTAGAATTAAGAAAAAGCTCCAACAAATCATCAGTAAAGAAACATCTCTGATGGTTCATGTTTGTGTGTGTTCACACCGTCTGTATATGCACTGGATAGGTTTAAAGCATTTTGATATGGTTTGCCATATTGACAATCTCTCTCACTTTACTTTATAGTCGAGTGAATGAAAGAGACTTTCTAGCATTAGCTTTCATTTTTATGTGGTATGACATAATATCAACATAAATGTAATAGTAAATAAAAGGAGCGATGCATAATTGTATTTGTTTTTATTACGGTACTATCATTGGGCTTTTTAAATAGCGCTATAGCGGCATCTAGTGGTAGTTTTCAATAAACCACAATTTTTGCTAGATGAGTAATTTTCAGAGTTGCCTTTTCAGACTTGGTTGCAGTAGCCACAACAGTTCAGTACAGTATGTACTAATTGAACGAAATGTACATTTTATGCGGTGTAAAGCAGCTCCAAAAACACTACAGAAAATAACTGAGCTTAATTTCTTTGAAAGAAGGAAGCGTTTCACAAATTATTATCACGACTGTGTTATATTTGTGTAAACAGTGTAATTGTGGCAGTGTAAATTAAAGCCGGTATGTTGATGCTTTCTGTGTTTATGGGAGAAAAAAAACAATGGGGTACATTCACATGACATGACTCAAATATGCACACAATGTTAACGGTTGAAAAAAAAACCAATATTATCATGTTGGTGTGGTTATTGTCATTAAATCTGGCTGAGCAGAGGTCTGTGTGTGTGCGCGTGCATTCAAGATTAAGGAATTGGATGATGTTTATGTGTGTCCGTGTGTGTGATGTGGCTCTTTGTGGCTCTAACACAGAAAAAAGTGGCTCTTAGTTTCTAACTGGTTGGCCACCCCTGCTGTAGAATAAATCTGATTCTGATTGAAACAAAACGAATCCTCTAGACGGCGCTGTCGCGCCGAAATCGGGCCACCATTGAAAGCGTTGGATTGTAAAAAAAAACAGCATTTGAGCAAAATTGGAATAAGAAACGTCCATCAGTTAAAGTTTCAATGTATAACTACACCCTGATGACACGTTATTTGTAAAAAACGCAAATGAAAAACTTTTACCTTATTTATCTTAAGAATGTTTAAGTCGATAAGTGACCAAGCAAATAAACAAGTTCCAGAACTTTTATCGGAACGAATTTCAACATCCCTGTCTGCTTGTGGTTACAACATTTTTAAGATCAGCGTGTTGTAAAATGCCCTGTCCATTAACGCGAAAGGTGGAGCCTAAAAGGTGACGCAAACACGTTCAGTGTGCGTTTAAATGTCCCCTAAACGATCAGCGCGAGCCCCGTGTACCCGTGCTGCACACGCGCCGCTTTCTGCCGTCTTTTTAGGCATCTCCGTGTTTGTTGGATCGCGGCCCCCGTGCGTCAGTCCTCATTGGTCAGACTCGAGACTCCTACTGCCACGCTATGGCAAACACGTGACCGGGCTGTTCCGTACACACAGTACAAACACGACAGGCGCTGAAAGAGCGCGGCGTTTCCACCGACATTTACAAGCCACATCCACGCGATCGCCATGCTCCCGCTCCACTGACCCGGTTCCTCACGCGTGATGGCGAGCGCGCTGCAGATGAAGCACTCCACGTTGGAGCGCGCACGGAAGCGCGTCACCGACCCTCGGCGGAGACAAGCCGCGCTCTCGTTCCTGAGCAACATCTCGCTAGACGGACGCCCGGTGCAGGAAGACGACAGAGCCCCTGGCGAGGAAGAGGAGGAGGAGGAGGAAGACAGCGGCTCCAGGACTAGAACGAGCTTGGTGTCTGCGGTGGCCGCGGCAGCGAACCAGGCTCTCGGCAATGCCCGGGTTGCGGGTTTCGTGGCGGGGATGACGGGTCCTTCTCCTCCTCCGTCGTGTAGCGCAGATGCGGAGCTGCTCCAGTCTGTGTTCGCCTCGCCGTTTTCCGCAGTGCCACCAGCGACGAGAGGGAGACTTCAGACCTACACTCAGGGAATCCTGCCCGCGTCCTACGCCAGACATTCCAGCCAGAACTACTGCTGTCCGGAGGCAGGGCAGATCTCCACATCTGCCATTGAGCTGCAGAGATCCAGGTATCTTCCGATTAGAGGAGTCTGAAACTAGATGTTACTTGTGTTTGGAAAGTTGTGATCATACTTTTGTGTTTACGTACATTTACTGCGGGTGTTGCAAATTGAAAAGCAATACTCAAAAGGGTTTCAAAGCTGCTGATTAAACCCGATCTAACCCGAAAATAAGCCCTAGTGAGGCAGAATGAGTGAGACGTGAAGAACGCCCGAGTGTCAATGAATCTGACGTGACTGTAACTGCTTCACTCTTTATAACATCACTTCACAACACTGAAAATAAGCCCTAGTGAAGCTGAAGAGAGAAAAATAAGTGAAAAACACCCATGTTTGAGTGAATCTGACGTGGCTGTAACTGCTTCACGCCTTATAAAGTCACCTTTTCTGAAGTCTGATTATTTATTTTTTTTTTAATTCCTTCTGAAAGTTTGACTTGCTCTAAATGTGTGCTTTTTCATTGTGTTGTAAACGTAGAACAATCTAGAGTTTGATATTTAGCCTAAACTCGGCTAAACTAATGACACTGGAGTGTCGGGTTGTTGAGTGACTGTGTTCCAGGTAGAGCAAAAATTGTACTTAAAAAGTTATGTCACTCAAATAAGTCAGGGAAACACATGACGAACTATCCACCAGGCTCAAGGACTATATCTTGTACTCTATAGGGTTGGATTCAAATTCTGAAAGTGAGTCTCAATTTTCACATGTTCTCGGAAACAAATATAGTTTAGGTGTTTGATATGACTGTTGGAGACTGATTTGTTTGTGTCCGTGAGTTCATGGATATTCAGGAGCGTGTTTTCTTGTGTCTTGACACTTCAGAAGATAAAGATTCACCTAATGAGATACAAAGAGCTTTTGTGAATGTTTAGCAGTTGGCTGAAGTTAAAGACTTAAGACAATAGAAATGTGACTGCTTACTTGAAAAGTGCTTGAATTTCGGGGGGAAAACAAGTCCTAGGTTTGATTCACCAATCAGATGTAAATGTTCTCTGATGAAAACCGAAGATGCTTTACAGGAAATATTATGAAATTGTCTAATTGAGAGACTGTTTTTCACTGAAGGTCTGAGTAGAACAGCTGATTGTTTGCGCTTACCATCGAAGACTGTTCTGCGGCAGTGGGGGTTTGTTCCTTCAGGGTATTGATACACGTGCTGATGTTCTCTACACACTGCTGGAAAATAAGCCCTAGTGAAGACATCTCTTCTTCATCAAAACCATTCCAAGATATTCTGGTTTAATTTGTAGAGGCTGACATAAATTGAACATTTGCTGAACTTAATTGTGTACAAGCATAAACACTATCAGAGGTGAATCAGAGATTGAATCTTTCTTCATTTCGGTGTTTGTAAAATTGGTGACATTTTTGTGCTGTGTATTTGATATTTGTATAAATTGGTGACATGTATGTAGTGTATCTAAAGTAAAGTGAAGGGTTAAAAAAACAGTAAGTAGAATAAAGAAACCATAACTGACCCGAATGTCACTCAGTGTAAAAGGTGCGAACAAGGTACAGATTTTTGGATTCTGAGGCTAATTTAACTATTGGGACGACTTGCATGTTGAATCTTGAGATATGTAAGGTAAATGTCACACCATGAGGTGAGCGTCATTCTTTTTTGCCCACTGGGGACAATTTTGGAACGAGTGCTCTTCAAACCCACCAACCGATCCACACGCCATTGCTGGCCCTGTGTTTGAAGTGCAAACAACACTACAGCGAATGATGCACCGGGCAGATTGTTCAATAACATCCAGCTTATGTAGGAGGCCATTAGAGACCAACCCACAGATAATGTCAGTAAAAAATAGGAAGAGCTGTTGGTTTAACTTTTGAATTATAAAAAAGCTAGCATTTATTCTTGGTTTACAAGAATTTGTTTTATCAATTATATGGATTTCAAGTGTGAATAAGTGTCAACCTTCCCAACATTTAAAAAAAGCACTAAAACTGAGCTCTTCCACCAGCACCTTAACACTGATTAAAAAAAAAAAAAAAAAAAATTTGTCTTGTGTTTCTTGTCTTGTGTTTACTGTTTTTGTTGACTGTCATGCTGTTCTCTCTAGTAAGTTTCCTTATATAGCCTGTTTTGACATCTACTGTAGCCTATTGTAGACAAATTGCTTCACTTGCTCCTCTTTTTGTAAGTCGCTTTGGATAAAAGCGTCTGCCAAATGACTGTAAAGTAAAGAATATAATCGTCAACAAATTTAGGGAAGAGCCATTCAGATGCCATGAACCAAAGCATCAATTAAACACCTTGGTAAAAATCACAAGTAGGCATGGAAGTTATAGTGGTATTGATAAATTAGTAGCAACCTGGACCATCAGTAGCAGCGAAAGCAGGAAGCGTTTCACCAGAAAAGGGTGAAAGATCATCAGATATTTCCTGCAAGGAGCAGGTTCAAAATGCTTTTTTAAAAGCCATACTACTATATATGTGAGTCAGAAACATCAGTATCTAGCAGATATAGAAAAATATTCGCCATCTTCTCAGCCTGTAGGTAGAAGATTGATGGACAGTGTTGTTTGAGGTCTTAACAGTGCTGATGGCATAGATGATGCAAAGTGCAGAACAAAGCTAATTTACTGATAATATAAAGAAAGGCCAATACAAACGAGAGTGTAGACTGTTTTTCATTCTGGGTTTTTCTTGGGTCAGAGATATCAACACCACAAACCATGACAAAAGAGGGAAATGTCAGGAAAATGTAAGGGATGTGGTAACACAAACATACATCTACCTCCAAGCAGCACACAGAGACAGAGATGAGCTGTCTTATTGGGTCTCAGTTTTGGTTAAGAAGTTCCACTCCTCCAGAAAGATCCTGTTTTCTGCCTTTACTTTCCTCGTTTTGTGAGGGCTGGCACTGTGCCAGTATACGGTCACGAGAAGAGTTCTGTCGCCATCGACACACAGAGCATTCTGGGATTTGTAGTAATTAGCAGTACATGTGGTGTGTAATACTAGCTTGCCAACTCCAATAGTCATTTGGCATGTCTTTGTAGGCCAAAAACTAAGTTAGGTTGCGGGCCAAATTAGAGTTTGACACTAATGAACCTCAGTTGTGAAATCTGAGATTCAAACTTGTTACCATCTAATCACAAGTCTGTCTCTCTCACCATTAGGCCACAACTAAAATTAAGTTCTAGAGCATTGGTGGCCATGAGTTATGCATTTATAACTGTAGTAAAACTTTGATGACGCTATAGTGCAGTAAAAGTCAAACTCATGTGGCATCATCACGACATGGCATAAAATATTTAGTTGTTTGTAACCGTTTTCACAGTTAGTTTGTAGTTTTGATTTTTAAGACAGTACATGTAAAAAAGATGTTTTGCTCCTTGTGGCTAATTTTCAGAGCAGCATGAGAGCTGCATGGTCTCGCTTTGACGGAATGTCTTTCCTTGAGAATTGGAGCGAATTCGTTAATGAAATGGGACTGTGAAATGAAATCCTCTTACAGGGGCTTGACTCTGGAACATTCTCTGTGTGATTCACATTACTTCAGTGTTAATGAAATCCTGCTCCGGGGATGAAGTGAAACTCCCCCCCCACACACAGAGAAATGCACACATACACATGCTTGACCACATGCGTTTGTGGCAAACCTGAGACAAACCTCATATTGGTAAATGATGTGATTGGAGATTTGAGTCACTTTCATGGATGGATTTTCAAGGCTGGTTGCGATGTTCAGCACAGTATGACGCATTCGAAGAGAATCTTAACACATAATATCAAGATGTTTTGAGTGAAGGAGAATTGAGCTTAGAACAAGACTGACTGCTGAATTTTCCTTTAAGCATTACAAAAACATAAGTTGGATGTTATTTTTTTTTTAAATATTTAAAACCAACAAAAAAAATTAATTGCAGATACAGTACACAGCATATTGATAATTGAAATATAATTAACATTTTTAAAATATTTTTTTGTCATTGTTACTAGTGGCTGTTCCGGCAATTGAATTTCCCCACTGTGGGATCAATAAAGTTCATTCATTCATAATACAAAACATCTTTCCAAGGTTCAATAACTCGTTAAACTCTGGGACTGGGACTAAGCGAGATGAAGTGTTTTCATGCATTAACGCTCAACTGCGTCTCTGTTAAACAGACGGAGACTGATCTCACAGCGATCCTCACTGGAGACTCTGGAGGACATTGAGGAAAACGCACCTCTGCGCAGGTATGACGGCTCTCACGGTCCTGATGGAGCTCTGAGCAGATGTCACACATTACATCTCCAGTAATTGGTCGGTCAGTTCCACTCGAGCTACTTTTGATATAATGAACTTCAGACGTATGGAATTTGTTCTCCAGATCATGAAACCTAATACAAAAGGAACTGACTGTTAAACAGAGGATGTATGTGACTGAAATATGACTGAAACTGTGTGTTTCATCTAGATGCCGAACTTTGTCTGGTTCACCTCGACCAAAGAGCTTCAAGAAAATTCATTTCATCAAGAACATACGGCAGCACGACATGCGCAACGGCCGGTAGGTTCAGTCTGGAGGCGGAAAAACCCCATGATTAACCCCTTATTCTTCTCGGAAAAGAACAAAAAAAGCGACCGCTGTGTAATGCTGCATGTGTCCGTTTGATGGGTCGCAAACTCTTCTCTGTGCAGTGGTGGACGTTCCGCTGACTTCATTTAGTTCATGTATGGTTTTGTCTTTATAGGATAGTCCTTATCAGTGGCAGAAGATCCTTCTATAGTGTTTTTTCTGTCCTGCCGTATCGAGATTGTAGCCAAACAGGGTATGTATTCTACCAATCCTTTCTCACGGTGCAGAATCCGCTTCTTTACTCTGATGCTTGCTCAGTTCACACTTGAGAACAGATTGTTTGGTGACCCTGGGTTTCACCTTTTGTTCTTTCCATCGTGTCGGGTATTTATGTGAACACGTCCGGTAATCTTACCGTCACGGTAATGATTAGTGCAAGTCAATCTCGACCAATCATACGATGATGTCACACCAATCATAGGATGATGTCACACTTGAGATGAAGATAAAGTCTGAGATGGGCCAAACTGAAGATTCAAGAATGAATCATGGCAGATAAAGAAGAATTGGTCTCTATACTGCCCTGACTAGTGAAATTATTCAAGCAACGTTTTTTGTTTGTCCCATGGCTGGCTTTACAGAATTACTGTGGGTGTTCCAGAATGGAATAAATAGATTACATATACAGTAAAAATTATTTGGCATTTTGAGCTGATGATCATATTATGGACTGATGTGGAAGATAGGAAACTGTGGAAAGAACCATGCAGCTTCACTCTGAGTCTGTGTTTCATCTCGAGGAGGTGAAAGAGAACAAAGTTGTCGTAGAGGTAGAACAGGATGATTTTGGCACCAGTGTTGATGGAGGTTGAAGAGAAATTATGAGGCTTACCGCCAACTTTTCCTCAATGTCTTCTCATAATTTGACATTTAGAATCTGTTCAACAGATGTTGTGCAACGGCTCGCTTTTACCACATCGTTTAAAATTAAATTCTGGAGCCGTTTCACCATCAGGGATGTAGATTAGTAGGATTTCGTATAATCCTCACCACTTGCTATTTTGGGATTAAATAGTCAAGTTTCACCAACAAGGAAACATTTGATTTTCTTTAAGAACTTGCTAAAAATAGTTACACATCGTTACATAAATGTAGCATGTTAAACGTTAATGCTGCATAAAATGTAAGTAGCTTTCTAAGGTAAAAACATTGTTAATTTTGTTTTTCTTTGCTTTGTCTTTTATTTTTCAAGAACTAAATTAATTAATGTGTTATGTAATACAGTCACTATCACTATATAACTAGCATAATCAAGTAATAGTTTGGCTAACAAACACTTTAACTCGACATAATAGCTATGCATGTAAAAGCAACGCTAGAGTTGGATATGTCTTGTCGTTGCTTCTTTGATTGGAGGTTTTCTGACTCGTCTTTGTCTCAGCAGGGACTTGAAGACCGAAAGCGGGCGGCAGCGCCATCCTTCAGGGGGCATGAGTGCCAAAGAGATGGTGATTGGGCTGGACGGGGTCGAGCTCGGTGCAGACGGCAAGGTGAGATTTTCTAATGCCATCTAATCTAATTTTCAACTCTTCCATCAGGGGGGTGCTCTGTTAGAGGTTTTACGGTATTAAAAATTAATGAATTAATAGTTTGTTTCCAGANAAAGAAAAATAATTAAATAAATACAAATTAGCAGAGATTTAATTTATTTTCTCCCGTTTCTGCAGCGTTTTAATTTCCATTTGTAGTTTTCGTATATAAAGTGGCCCGCAAAGTTCCAACAAAAGTCAAGATTTTTAGTTCTAAGTGTTTCCCATATTAGACGCTAGTTTGGATTTTTGTTCAAAAAACTGTGTTTGGCGGTGTAGTTTGACCATGACTTTTTTTGCTCTACAGACAGTGTCGTACACGCAGTTTCTTTATCCGACCAACGTCCTGGGCCGCCGCAACACCATCGACTCCACATCATCATTTTGTCAGTCACGTAACGCCAGCCACCGCAGCCTCGGCCTGGCACGTGCCAACAGTAACCAGAGCAGCCTGGACACGGGTAGAAGATAGTCATCCCTCTTCCATCCTTCCCTCTTTCTCTTTTAAATTAATCAGTCTTTCTCTTTAACACAGGGAATGACGTGGGAGATTTCAGGGAGTATGATCCCAATCTTCTGGAGGACCCACAGTGGCCTTGTGGAAAACACAAACGAGTGCTGATCTTTCCCTCCTACATGGTGAGATTGAATTCTTCACTCTTCCTGAGGGGAAGAGACTTCCAAGTCTCTTACTTCACACCAAATCCTCAAGAATAACTTATAAGCACATGAAGAAATAATGCATGTGTGTGTTTCAAAGCCTTTGTGTTTGTAATGTCAAGGTTCCTGCTTTTTCTCTAATGAAAATTCTAAATCAGTTGCTAACAGAAGCGCTCAGACTGAACTGAACTGAAGTTTTATTCCAGAAAGAGTGAACTTGAATCCCTTGCTGCAGGTTAATTAGTAATGGAGTCTGGAGCAGCTCGCTCTGTGTCCTGTTGAACTGTTCATTTCCTCTTCACATGCTCCGTCAGGGCACAACCTTTCCTTCCTCCGGCCGATTGTTTCATGTCCTCACAGTTGCAAAAACTTTACAGAAAGACCTTGTTCATTGCCAATGAGTGGATGGAAAGATCTGAGACATTAACAAAAGTTGTAATTGAAAATTGAATTGAACAAGCCTTTAATTGTCCCACAGCGGGGAATTAATATTTGGGGTCTTTTTCTTTTTTTATGCCCATCTATAATACCGTATTTATGCAAATATACTCAAGCACACTCTTTTCCCAATTTTAGACGCTCAAAAACTTGGGGGGTGCTTATATGCACATATTTCAAATTCACATGTAAAAATAAGAACCCATTTTTACATATTTTACATAAGGTGCAATGAAGTAAATAAATGGAATTGCGTCATATTTATGTAGCAGTGCTTTTCTTTTCTTTCTTTAAATAATGGTTCTGGAGGCAGACATATTTATGCTTTCATTGGCTGAATAGCAGAAATAAAGAAACCTTATCCACGCAGCGACACTTGGCAGTGGCTAAATAACAATGGAAGAAATTAAAATAAATTAAATTAAATACAATAACATAGGGAATTCTGTTCTCTGTCTGTCTGTGACCTACTGCTGGCAGCGCGAACACCGGAATACACTAATGTATGGACATTGCATTAAAGCAAGTAGACATAACATTACAAGTGGAATCATAGAAAAGAGTCACAAGTTAGGTTTGTTAACGTTTAGCCAGACAATTAGATTTCTGGAAAGTCAGAACACCAAGAAAGTAAGGAGGTGCTTATGTTTGCATAATAATATTTTAAATATTTTATATTAAAACTTTAATTTTGTGCCTGAAAAATCAAGGATGATGCTTGTATTTGCGTAAATACGGTATTTAATAAGAAACTCGAGCCAAAAAAAAAAAAAAGTGTCTCATACTTAGCTACAGGAGCACAAGTTATTATTTTTGGGTCGACAATCTGTTGTAAAATATTTATTAAAATACAGTGTGTCAGATTCGGTTCATGTCGCTCACACACGACCAGACACACATCATGAATAATTAATTGTAGCGTGTGTTGGGGTTTTTTCGAAGGCGTTTTCAAAGTTTGGGACTTCAACCACATGAAACAAAAACTCTTAAACTCTAGAACGTGAAATTCTGTTGTGAGTTCAAGGCCTGACATCCCCGTTTATTATTTTCTCTTGCAGACCACCGTCATTGAGTATGTCAAACCCTCCGATCTGAAGAAAGACATGAACGAAACCTTTAAGGAGAAGTTCCCTCACATTCGTCTGACACTGAGCAAAATCAGAAGGTAAAGACGCGTTTTATTATGATTATTATGTAACTTCACATCCTTCTTTGTCCTGAACTAAAGACACGAGCTTTGCGGTGTTGTGTTACATAACATCTGTGTAAGTGGAGACGCTGAGCATGTGGCCTTCTGACCGTTGTGCCGTAGCCTGAAGAGAGAGATCCGTAAGCTCGCTCAGGAGGAGTGCAGCTACGAGGAGGCCACGGTGGCCATGGCCTTCGTTTACTTTGAGAAGCTCATCCTCCAGGGGAAACTCAACAAGCAGAACCGCAAGCTCTGCGCCGGCGCCTGCGTGCTGCTCGCGGCCAAGATCGGCGGAGACCTGAAGAAGCAGGAAGTCAAGCTGCTAATCGATGTACGTTGAGAACCTTGCGTGTTCGTTGTGGCTATTATGTAACCGCACTGCCTGCTTTCTTTCCGTCTAGAAACTGGAGGAGAGGTTTCGGGTGAACCGCCGCGAGCTGATCGCCTTTGAGTTCCCCGTGCTGGTGGCGCTGGAGTTCAACCTGCACCTCCCGGAGCAGGAGGTCATGCCCCATTACAGACGCCTCCTGCAGAACTCCTAGCCACCGGCTTCAGCCAAACGCCTCGGCTCTGAAGAGTCGCGGTAAATATTAACATCTGGACCGTTCTGTCCTTGTTGAATCATTCGCCTTTTGGGGCTTTGGTTTTGTTTTTTAAGATACGGTCACTCGGTCGTGTTAGTGTCTGAAAAGGTGGTTTCCTTTATGGTTGATGTCACGCTGACTCCATCCCTGGGCTCTTTCTGTGGATGTTAGTGTTGACGTGGGTTTCCTCCGACTGCTGAAAATGCTCCATCGACCCACATGATGATGGTCTCCAGCCAGATAAGATCTTCAGATCACTGGTGGCTGGACTTTTCTTTTTCAGGAGTGGGTTCTAGAGTTGAGGTTGTGTGCGGCCTGTGGACTTCTGTTTGCTTGGTGCTTTTTTTCCATGCCCCCCCCCCACTTGGTTTTAACATCATCATCAATCTTGAAGTTCGACTTCTTGCCAAACCTTGGCTCGTTTCTCTGCGCTTGCAGAAAGCAGCTTGATCTCAGACTGGCCGAGGACTGTTCTGAGCCACCGTCTCTACTACAAGTGCACTTCTCCTGGCTGGCTTTAGGATGTGTTGGGCCTGTAGCGGCTCTCGCTTGATGGATCTTCACTTCTATGCTCATCTCAACCAGCTTTTTCTCTCGTGGAGTGAAAAGCGTGTGAACTCGAGCGTCTCTGTTGAGAGTTTTATATGGGGTAGATTTACCCAGGTGATTTTTCTATCGGCTTGATGTCCGTGCTCTATGTTAGAGTGGATTCTCGGCACATTTCTCGTGCTACACTGAACGAAACGGACTGATGCATGAACACCAAAGCAGTGTTACACTTGCATTTGACTTGTAACCGATACTTTTTAACCAGTTTTGATCAGTTGTTCTTTTGGATGGATACTGCTTCTTTTCTACTATCAGTGACGGTCTAAGATGACAGTGTTGCGATAATTACATCTCTGAATCGGAACTATAACTTGAACTTGATGGGTATGTTAATTTCACTATGCACTACCTACGTTAATGAATCGGCTGTAAACGACTAAATCAGTTCTGAGACGTCTGACGGATCTCACTACAAGTGTTTAAAACGTGTTAAACTTGCATTTATTTGAAAATGAAGAATTTGGACAGTTTGAGACAATTCGGCCTTGTGAAATGCACTTTACAATCTGTTTGCCGCTGTAAAAACATGTGTAAATACTTTCTCCAATAAAACGCTATGTTCTACGGATCTTACGGTTGGTTTTTGATTATTGCTCCATTTCCAATAAGAATACTTTGTTCATATGATAATCTGTTACTTTTCATTTGGAAAGCATTAAATGTTTCCATATTTTAACAATTAACACTTTTGTTTAATCTACTCCACAAATGTGTGTAAACTTTAGCACCTTTACCAAACTTTAAAACTAGCGTTTTGTCTAGTTTCGCTGACTTTCGCTTTCGAGTGCGTGGCGTTCATGTTTAATATTTGATGTTCTGTGTTGAATAATTGTGGCATGATTTTCCAAGGTTATCACACGAGTTTGTTTCTGCTTTGAGTGAATTCATCATCAGACTCTGCATGAGGTGAACACAGACAGCTCTGATGCAACAGCGAGGAACGTGTCAACAGGCCGAGTGTCACGCAGAAAACACGCGTGGCTTAGTCCTCTCCATTCACCCGCTAATTCCCTCCAGCTTACTATAAAAGCGCTTCCCTGATGCGGAATTCCCGAAACTTTCCTGGACGTGTCAGTGGTAACGTGAACATTCTTGCCTTCGCTTCCCTTTAAAGCACTGGAATTTTCGCTGAGGCGGCAGATTGATCCTGCTCCTGCAGGTGGAGCGTTTGTAAACAGGAAGTGGTGGAGCGGCCTGAGTCTGATGTACAGTGAAACTTCGGCTGGTGTGAATCTGATCCTGCTCGTCACGTCACCCTCTCGAATCCGATTCTCTGTCTGGGTTGCACAGTCAGTTCAGCTGCTCATTTATTCATGTGCAAGTGAAAGCCATTCTTACAAAGTAGACGAGAAAGTAGAAGAGATGGCAGACGATTGCTAGATTTTTTTAATGTTTAGTTTTTTAATGAAATAAAACAAAACAAATTTCAATAACACGTGTTCTTCGTGTCTCTTCAGCTTCACCAGGGCTTATTTTCAGTGTTTGTAATGAAGTGACGTGCCATTACAAAGTCACGTCATTCTCTGACACGCACATACTCTTCCCGACTAGTATTTAATGATTTGAAACATTATTTGATATAGTAGGTTGAATGAAATAAAACCTCCCCTTATCTCAGAGTTTGTGATTTTAAGCTCAATCACTTTTATTACATCACTGAACTAGGTTCTGCGTGAACCAGAGGTTCTTGTAATGTACACAGCATTTTGAAAAATAGAGAGTGAAAGGCAAAGCGGAGAAACGACTCCCACACGCTTTAATAAAACATCAGGCCTGAGAGAAGAACAAATCAATATTTCAGGGTTGGAGCACAAACACAACCCTCTCCGTTGGTTTAGATCTTTGTTCCTTCGTGCTGTCGAAATGACCCGTTTACTCGTAAAACAATCAAGCATCAAAATCGAAACAGAAACCGTTATCTGCCACATGGGGTAACGCACGTAATTTATTCGACAGTTGTTTTTCCAGGGTTTTGCATTATCTGTCGCCACCCAGTGGCCGAGGGGGGAAGACACCCGCTCACACGTTCTCACTCACGCCAACACGTCAGTATTTGCCTGATTTTGTTTTACTATAAAATTATCATAGTCGCAAATCGAATCATTTTTAACTTAACACAAGGTTAAATTAATCATGATAAATAGCTAAAAATAGATCTGGCGCCGGCAGTCGGTGATTTGTTACTTTACTGATATGGTTGATCAATCGTAAGTGGTCATGTAAATCGGATTTCTCATTTACTTTCGGCGACTAGAGCACGTACCAGCCCTCTGTTTTTGAATATTTATCGTCGTGATTCGCGAGGTTCCTGGCGAACACTTTCCCGCCGCCACGGCAGCTATTNTTTTGGAACAGAATACAAATACTTAAACGAATCAAACCTAATTTAAAAAAAAAGAAAGAAAGAAAAATCTTTGTTATTTTTCAAGAATACGCTAGAAGATTTATTACAAATTTGTATTTGTTTTATTTCAAAAACCTTAATTCAGATTATTTATTCAAGTAAAACACAGGAGGTTGCTAGAACACATCCACTGTCACTCAATATTAAAAACATTTATCAGTGACTGTTCAACACTCGCGAAAACCAGAGCATTATTGTTAGCATCTCACCAGAAAACATTTTAATATCATCTCAAACAACCAGTATAAAATGTTCATTAAACGGTGTGCAAACATTTCTGCTTCATGATTACATGCTCTGGTTTATCAGCGGCTCCCACACCAGGCTCGAGGTTAAAACACAAACTAGGGGTTGAAATGACCAGGCTAATCCCAATGACTTGGTTTCACAACTGAAATACAGAACGCGGTTCAGTGTTTGCCATGCTAGCGCTAGTTCATCCTACACAGCATAAAAGTAGAACACGTAAACATGAAGAAAAATGTAACATTTGTATGCCCACCTCTGACCATTTCCCAAAACTTGTTAATAAAGCAAGACTGAAGTGTAAAACCGCTCGGTCAGTGGAACAAACTCGCTAGTTGCTTGTTTAACATTCCAGCTTAGTAATGACATCAGAGAGAATAACTGATAAGATTGTCCGCTGTGCTTCAACATGTGCCACTCAGTAATTATACAGACAGTATTTATATTAGCAGAAACAATAAAGTATTAATGCATATAAAAAGATTTTTCACATTCATTCAAAAAACAAACAAAACCAACAAGCCCGGAGCAGATGACTGGTGGCTAGTTCTAGTCCCTGACTATCCCGACGTGGATCTGACCTTCAGCCTTCAGGCAGGTGAACACAGTGGATTCCGGAATGAAGCAAAATAACCTGCTTTGCGGGTTCAGTCGGTCGGTCAGTGAAGCGTGTTGTAGCTGCACTGCTAAGTGTCTGTTAGTAGATCAGCCGTTCCCTTTCAGTTCCCACTAACCTGTTGTGAGCAGCCAGAGCCTTTGCCTTATTAACAGACGGGCCTGTGGAGCGACACAGAGTGATGAGTTCTCAGGAGTTCTCCTACACACACACGCACACACAGCCTTGACGTACCTACGTAGCTGAGTAACACAGGTAAGAATATCAGTCCGTGCGTCGCTCCCAGCAGAACGATAGCAAGATACATGCGGAAGTAGAAAACCTGGAAGATCTGAGACTTGGACAATGCGAGAATCAAGATGCCTCCGAACTTGGTAAGTGTGATGCCGCTGAAGACCTGCAGAGAGGGGGCGCTCTTACATTCAGGATACGTGCACGCGTGACCCGGTGACTCACCGAGCTGCCCATGTGCGCCAGCGCTTCCTCGGCCCTCAGTACGCGGGTACTCTTGGTGCTGATGGAAAACGCCCGCACCACGTGACTGCAGAACTCCACCGAGATGCCACAGCTCTGCGCAGAACACACACAATCAAGCCGCTTAAACGTTGCTTTTAGAACTAAATGAAATCATTTTACTGTGTAATACATTTGAAGTTGGAGTTAACATAGTGGTCCATCCAGATGTGATTATCAATTTTCCTCATCGAGAAGATAAGACAAGTGAGATGCTGTGTATTTCAGAACAGCAAAGACATGTTTACAGTAAGGCCGGACGCTGTACTGGTGTGAACAATACCATAAATACCGGTATTGAGTTACAATACCGGCACCCACGATATGGATTTTGAAACACTGTGGATAGAGTTACACATTCATGAATTAAATGTTAACACATTTGATAGAACAAATTAGTTTTGTTTCAACTTTTAATCTCTTATAAATAATTTAGAATGCAAATTCTGCCTATAAATGTAAAGTGTAAGGTACTAAAATGATAAACCCATAATATAGTGATACCGGTATATTACCAACACTGTCTAGACTCTAGAAAATATTGTGACATGAATTTTAACTCCCATCTCTAATTTACAGTGAACATTACTACAGTGATAAGAGATGTGTTTTTGTTGCTAGAGCTGCAGAAAGTTGAGAAAAGTTTAATTTGCAGAATACTTTGAGATTAAACCATATAAAATGCTAAATGCTTTTCAGTAGAAAAAAAAACTCCCCTGGGGAGTAGTCTTACTTCAGTAGTCTTTATCTCCCCCAAGCATTTCTTTCAAGTGTTTTTCCTGAATCTTGATGTATTGACTTTTTGTTTACTACACGTAGACTTCTGCCATATTTGATGCAGTTACACTCCAAGATTAAGACCAAGCGCCGTCTCCAAGGTTCGCAGGGGTTGAACTCACCATGACCAGGTTGACCAGCGACACAGCATTCAGACTGATGCTCCAGAGCCACATGACCCCGAACATGTTGACCAGGATCATGGCGATGGTGAGTGAGACCAGAACAGCCGACCACAGCTCGAAGCCCAGCAGCACCGCAGACACCAGGAAGATGGCGAGCAGAGACAGGCTGAGGTTGAAGGCCGTGTCATAGATGATGGTAAGGTATTGCTCATAGAAGACGTAGAACACACTGTCCGTGGGAAGGAAAAGAATCATTGCAAATGTCCTTGCACTGGTGGCTGTGCATGTTTACCGTACCTGTAAGCAAACACGCGGTACTTTGCATTATGCGGCACGACCGCCGTAGTGATGTTGTCCGTCAGCTCGCGCGCCATCTTCATGGCATCTATGTAGTCGGAGGAGCGCTTTAAGATGGTGTGGTAGGTCATAAAGTAAGTGGCGCCCACGTTTGTTTCGTTGTCTGTTAGATCTACGGCGGTGCTGTACGCAGCGTGACCTCTGCAAAACAACACACCGTCACTGCAGCCAAACAAGAGCCGCGAAAGTCTACCAGGACACGCCTACCCTTTCCCACACTTGATGTTTGGATTGTCTGACAGGAACATTGGGAGGAAACGCATAAATTCTGTTCCATTAGGCCTCTGTTTCCCACTGGCGTTCACGGGTCTGCAGTGAACGCAGCTCTTATCCACAACTATAGCAAAGACAGACCCCGTTATCATTCAGAAAGTCCAGACAGAAGCTGATGAGCGTTTCACCTGAAGCGTTGCAGAAAGCTCCCGTGTCATTGTAAAAGCGACAGCATGAAGACTGTGGCTTCACCCAGTCGAAGTAGTCATCCAGCCAGGATGATGGCGTGTTGCTGATCTTTGTGCTAAAACCAGTCACAGGAGAATTAGTTCAAAAGGGTTCATCAGCACCGTTGGTCACGTTGTTTACAAGATGCAATGAGATGGCGCTATTTTTTTCAAATATAAGCATCCTGCAAATATAAACACATCCCAGATTTCAGGCACAAAATACAAAAAAAACTTCTGGCCAAATACTTTTTAGCTCGTCTTTGTCAGACACTGTGTGAAGGTTATCATAGTGAAGTATTATTTTGCACTGTGCAGCAGACTGAGCATTTTGATTGATTGGTTTTGATTGAATTTGATTTTGACCGTTTGCCCTGCCTTTGAACCGTAGCCTCATAGACCCATAGATCAGCATTATCCATTTGGTTTGTTGTTTCCGTCTTTTCATTTCTATTTCTCCCACTGTTATTTAGCCACTGCTAAGAGTCGCGTTGTGGCTAATGTTTTGTTATTTTTATTCGTAAGCCAATAAAAGAATATATGCATATCTGCCTCCGGAACCTTTATTTAAAGAAAGAAAGGAGGACAGCTACATAAAGACGACAGTATGTACAGTATTTATACTTTCTGTTCAACATGATAAAATCCCACTTACTAGTTACTGAGGAGGGAAGCAGAGTATATTTGCTGGACCAGAGAATTGTCGTTACAGCCGACTCCACCACACACAGCGTTCTGACCCGCAGACGTCCGGTAGTCATGCCCATCCTCCACCACGAAGTAGACTGGTGGCCCGGTGTGCAGGTATTCACTGAGATTCCCGAAATAGTCCAGCACATAAGAGTCCTGTGAAGCACAAAAGACACGTAATTTCCCCTAAAAGCTTTAGATTTAGATTAGAGTTGTGTGGACATACATCAGGCATGGATAGAGTCTGATCCAGACCAATCTCCACCTTATTCACTACAGCTATACTGAAGGAGAGAATTCCCACAAACACTGCAACCTGCAAACACAAGCGCAAATCAGGGAGAAAATCATTCACTACATCACAGAACTACAAATACCAAAAGTACAAAAAGTATTTTGTTTTACTGCACATACAGTGATAACGTCACACGAAATGGATTGTCATGTTTGTGGATTCATTCCTCACCACCAGTGGACGGACCCAATCCTTCAAGATAAATGGAGCATACATCTTCTTGAAAAAGATGAACAGGCTTCCCTCTGATTTTACTTCCTGTCCCTCTGACAGCTTCACACAGCACAACACATCCAGACGGTTTCCCTGAAAAACAGCATCCGTCATGTATAATGTGAGGTTTCTTCACATTGACGTAGTCCTCACCTCCTGCCTCTTAATGTCCAGGCCCAGAAGAGAGACGAAGCAGCTGATCTGCAGGAGAAAGTCGATGAAGACAGCGAGGCCCGCAAACAAAGAGAAAGTTCTGACTGCAGGCATGGTGGAGAGAGCTCCTAAACAAAGGAAACAAATAGAAAACGTTTCATAAGATGCACTAGGGGTTATTTTCAGCAGAAGTCAAGTGTTCTGCATTTGTTTTAATCAAGTAATACCCATTTCAAGGAGCATATGAAGTCGGTCAAGTGGAAAACTATTCTACTGATCAATGTGAGGAGATTAAAGTTACTCTGAATAGAGTTTTCTGAACTTATTTTACTGAAGCAACTGAAACAGTGGAACACTAGCACCAAACTAATGACTTTAATGTCACGGCACGGAGTTGTAGTTGTGGTCCAGCAGTTGGGAGTTGGACTTGCCACCCAAGTGTACAGTAGCATGCTTGAATCCCGGTCCGGTGGGTTCCACAACTGAGTGTCCACAAGACACTAATTCCCCACATGCTCACTGGATGTCACGGCTTAATGCTGCCCACTGCCCCGGGTTTGTGTATGTTCACATCACTATGTGTGTAACTTTATGGTTAAATTCGGACTCAGACTCAAAGCTTTAACTTTGACCTTCAATACTTTTACTGCATCGTTCTTCCTCAACTATCTGATACCGGAATATTAACATCAGAGAATGAACAACACCTAGTAGTTTCTCTGCAAAGAAAATTACAATCTCTTACACGAACAATTTCATAATGATCGCAGCACCTAATATGAATAAAACTGTAGGAACACAGGGTTTTTTTTTCGTATTCTTGAGATCTGTACATACGGTACAGTGTTCACTAACTGTCATGATCATCGGTTTGGCTTGATATGTGTTTCAAAAAACATTTACAGTTTCCTTTTAAGGTAATGTGCTTCAAATTCTGCTTATTTTGAACAAATGGTCTGCTAAATGACAAAAAAAAAAAAGTTCTCTACCTAAAGAGAAAGCCACTGTCTCAGAGAAGGAAGACAGGAACATGCTGGGGGCCACATCGCCAAGAATCCGGCCAATCTGCTGATGAAGCTCTTCCTCTGGCATCCGCTCATCTCTCTGAAACATCCAAGCTTCTAAACAAAACAAGCCACACTCACGACAGCGGTCAGCACCTTACCTGGTAGGTCTGAACAATGATGAAGATGTTGTCCACTCCAACGGCCAGCACAAGAAAGGGAATGACTTCGATGACGATCAACGTAAGTGGGATCCCTGCATAGCTGAAGATTCCCAGCGAACACGTCACTGAGCTCAACACGATCAGGATTCCCGCAATGCCAAGTGAGACTTTAGAGTCCACCTATAGCACAGCAACACCAGAGTGAGAAATTGAGATCCCCTCTTGAGATGGCGTCGAAGCCAATGTTTCTTTATTCCTGTTATTCAGCCAATAAAACAATTCAGTTGAGGAGTTGTGGTCCAGTGGTAGGGAACTTGGACTGGTGTCCAAAAGGTTGCCGGTTCGAATCCCCCCTATGACTAGTTCTACAACTAAGTGTTTGGGCAAGACACTGAACCCACTTGCCCCCCCGGGCGCTGCACTTTGTGGCTGCCCACTGCTCCGAGTTTGTGTCTGATCGGATGGGTTAAATGCAGAGGAAAAATGTCCCCATGAGGGACTAATAAAGGTTCAATTATTATTATTATTATTATTATTATTATTATTATTATAAAAGCTTATATGAATGTCTGCCTCCGGAACCACCAATTAAAAACAACAACAACAACAACAAAAAACGACGCAGAAGCCCACCACTGAATATAGACGACATATTTCCATTTTTTTGCGATTGCTCCTGACTTGAAATATGGAAAAAATGGGAGCTTACATTCCCATATTTCAAAGATGTTCAAAAATAGAAGCGCAACCCAAGATTTTCAGCATCAAATTTTTTTTTTTAAGTCGAGTAGTTTTACTTTAATGGGTTTCTTTGTTTTGTTTGTGTTGTGTAACTTGTCAAAAAGCATACAGTTATAAATAAGTTTCATACTGCAAGTGAAGCTTACAGCATAAACAGCTAACACTCTTACCAGCAGTGTCCGGCAGCTGTTTATGTGACCCAGAGCCAGTGCGATGTAGACAAACATGATGACGTAGCTCACGACAATGGTGCTCACGTCACTGTTGCTCTCACGATCAATCTCATCTTCGATGCTTCGCTCTGAGCTGAATGCCACTGTCAGGTTGGGATTGCTGTAATTCTTCACAAATGTGATGAACCTACAGGTTAAAGTGAAGGAAACAGCTTTAATATCACGCTTATTATTGGTTATTTCAATAACTCACTCTTTCTCCCAGGCCAAAGCTTTTCCTAATTGGTCTGTGTTGTTTAGGTAGTTGTAAACAGGGAAGGTAATGACCAGAGCCGTGGCATTGTTGTACGCAGAGCCTGGATAGAAAAGGATACAGAATTGGTTTTATGCTTTGATTAAACATTCAAGTAAATGTACATGTCTAATTGTAACCTATAACTTAATTGATGAGATGCAAAACTAATGTTATAGAATAGCAGTGCCTGCTACTTTAGAAGACCTGAAATTACTAAAAATATCTTAATAAAAAGAGCAGAAACTCCAAACCAGAATGCATGCGAGTAAGTCAGGGGCGGATCTTAAAGCGCATCTCATTAACCCAGCTACAAATATAAAAGTCTAAAGGTCAGCCCACTCTAGATTGCGAAAGAGTGAATTATCAGAGGAGAGCAAGTGACCTCTGAAAACTTCAATAAGGCTGTTGCATTCATCATCAGTTGCAACAGTTAAGTCAGGCCATGCACATTAGCATACTGCATTTCATGTAGATTGAAAAAACATTTAGGCTATTGTTAAGGGTGAAGATGTTAAAAGGAATCAGACATGGACTCACCCTCATATCCACCCAGAACAAGCCAGGGGAACACAGGCCCACCGTACGTGCCCATACAAGGGTCATGGAGGGTGCTAGTGTCATCCAGAGCTGTGGGGGAACTAGGAGAAAAGAGAAGATCATTAGCAAATTAAGCCACAATCTACAAATATAATACAAATATACAGACACAAATATCGCTTTGTTGTTTATGCACAACCAATATTCCTGGCTCGCTTAATACTGAAAAATAAATTTGCACATAGTAATGAATTGTTCAGCTCAGCAACAATCACACCATCAGATTAGAAAGAGTACGTCTGATCAATAAACCTTGATAAATGTCCATTCCATCTACAATTTACTCATTACTTCCAAGGGAGAGATGTGTGTTGCAATCCAACTTTATGAGCATTATCAAACAGTGATATGGCCAGTTCTTCTGGAGCAGAGAACAACCCTCTTAACCACATCTCATCAGTGATGATCGTATTATCAATTGTCTGAAATTAAAAGGTTGTGGCTGAGGTCAGATCAACTTCCTGGTGCAGTAAAGTCTACAGAATTAAAACCAACCACCATTCAGTCACAGTCCCCACCTGGAATCTTACCTGACATCCGGTTAAGAACGTTTATACCACACCGACTTAAAACACCACAGAATTAAATAATGTGTTTTTATAATAGATATTAATTGCTCTGTTTACATCATGATTTCTCTGCTATTAAGTCTAGACATTTTTTTTAACCGTTGTAAATGCTACTGATCATATTGACCGTTGCTGCAAAACTGTACATCAAGGTTCCATGTTTGTGTTTAAAATGTTTTTAGTGGGAATATTCAAAAACTACCATGGTACCACGTTTCCATGCTCTGTTTTCAATCTTCAGTGACAAATTAATTAGTACTAGTGAGAGAGTGGAAAAAAAATATTTGCAAAAGTGAGAAGAATATTCACCTGACGCAGTACAAGAAGTGAGTGTGGTAGTCAAAGTAGACAAAGAACTCATCTTGCATCACATGGTCCAGAACTTCGTGGCTGTTCTGGAAGTAGTTCAATACGCTGAGAATGGTGCAGTTGTCGTTGTATGGAGCCAAAGGTGAGACGCAGATGTCTTTCAGCGTCACTGGCTGGCCTTTATAGGTAGCGGTGATGCTCGTGATGGCGTTCTGAAGGTCCAGCAACTACACAGGGAAGAAAATGGGTTCTGATTTACAGTAGACGTAAAACATACTAAACAAAAGCACGAGGTTTTAAGTCTAATAATAAATAATAAATAATAAATAATAATAATAACAACAACAATAAACTAATGAAACTGTGGGAGTTGTGGTCCAGTGGTAAGGGACTTGGACTGGTGTTCAAGAGGTTGCCAGTTCGAACCCCCCCCCACTACTGGTTCTTCAACTAACTGTCCTTGGGCAAGACACTGAACCCCACATGCCCCCCGGGCGCCGCAACATGTGGCTGCCCACTGCTCAGAGTTTGTTTCGGATGGGTCAAATGCAGAAAATACATTTCACTACATTGTGTACCATTGAGTAAATATATGTATGTGACAAATTAAATTTATTTATTTAAAACACTAGAAGCTCAATGTTTGCCATCCAGTGTATATACCAAAATTATAAACAATTGAAAAACAATAAAAATCAAAACAAGTCTACATGACAATGAAGATTTTTAAGGTTTAAAACCTATAAAAACAAATTAACGTTTAAAGCCAATAAAAACAAAAAACATACTTACATAATTTTAGCATTCGGTAAATACAAGAGCAAATGACTTTGAAGTAAAAAAAAAAAAAAAAAAAAACATTAAAGAGAGGATCTTCTACTTAAGATAAAAGAACAACTGTCATAAAACGTCTCCTTAAGAGAAACAGGTCATGTCACAGTAATATGTCTGATATTTCACACTGATGGCTCTGACTGACCTGGTGCAGCAGTGAGATGTTCAGGATGGGTGAAAAGATGATGTCTGGTCCAGACATGGGTGAAAAGACCCCTGTTTCCTTCCAGGACGTGGTGACAATAAGCTGCTCAGTTCGGAAAAAGGGTCCGAAGTGCTGGTCAAAGTAGTCCTTCTCCTGCCGGGCCCTGCTGCTGGGGGCCGACCACAGATCCACAGGATCAGTGGTGACACGCATGTAGGTCAGACCAGCGGAGCAGATGCACACCAGAACCAGACTACACAGAATCACAATCAGTGGGTGACGGACACAGTAGGAGCCCCACTGGCTGAAGAAAAGACGGAGCGCGCTCTCAAAACGTTCACCCAAGCTCTCACAGCAGGTGGCCTCGCCTGAAAGAACAAGACTCAATCAGCATCACGCGCAGAACAGTGTCAGCAGCTGCATGTCATGGCAATCTTCCGCTATAAAACTGGACTTCTGTTTTGCACGGTTTGAGACATGAAGAACACACACACCATCATCAACAGAAAAGAGACAAACCTGTGAAGTCGGTCCCATCAGAATTGAGGGAGAGCGGGTGGTTGCTGTCAAGAATTGGTCCATATTCAGACATCACTGCTCTTCTCCTGAACAAAAACAAGCTACAGATTAAACGATGTTGATAAAACATCTTTATAACGATGCACTATGACTAATACACGTTTTATTTCTAATAGGTTGGTGCATTTGTAGTAATTTTTTACATCTCACCTATAGCACCAAGCTCCCAGGATGGCACCAAAGAAGATGAGAAGGAAGAGTATATAGGAAGACCACATGATGACAATCATTGCATCCAGGCCAAAGATGGTCCATGGTGGTGTAAGGGGAGGCAGAACAGGAGTGGGACCGCAGGTTGGACTGCAGTCTTGACATGAGCAGGGCCCGGAGCCGTCATCCAGCTGCTGCGTACAGTTAAACGTCGCATTGTTCATGGGGGTCATGGCCTCCACAGGAACATCTGGAACACATCAGACATCACACTAATGTGTCTCCTGGTTCTACAAGACCCACTGTCAAGTTAAGTTATGATGCAAAAGAACAAATTTTCATGGTTCATTTTTCAACATTTAGTCAGAGTCAGTTCAATCAAAAAAAGAAAAAGTCAAGCTATCACGTGCTCTAGTTGATGTTTAACGCAGGTACTTAAAACACACCAGAAGTTTGCTTTACACACAGGGTGAAACACAAAAAAGTAAGTTTGTCTTTCTGGTGCAATGTCCAAATAAAAGCCAACAAACAATTCCATTTAGAGCAATGATCAGAATCGCTGATTAAGTCACATTGTAGCACTGCTGTAATGCATGTCTTCACTGGGTTCATTGTATTGACATTTAACTTAAAAAAAGGAAACACTACAGGAGAAAACTAAAAATGTCTGTTGTGAAATAAAGATGGTTAATAAAAAAAAAAAAAAAAAAAA
>SOMO01000026.1:1110104-1121314 GCA_028128575.1 Paedocypris carbunculus | reverse complement strand
CCCTATAACTTTTATTAAATGTATAGAATTACCACTTCCTAAAAACACATTAGACTCAAGCAGGAGGTCAAGGTCACTTGCAAGCAAATCACTTTTCCAACTAAACATGTTTCATTGCATCATCAGTTTAGTTATCTAATAGTTTTTTTGAAAATAAATGTCATGACGCAAGAAGCCGGGTAATTTTTAGCCTATAACAATAAACGTGCATATAATCGTATCACACACCTGAAAAGACCGGGTCAATGGCAAATGGAACTTGTCCATTGTTGATATCAAACATGAACTGGATCCAGTTGTTGGGAGTGCATTCGCTCGCGTCCTTGCCGCACAGCAGACTCAGGGCTCTCACGTTAGTGGACGGAGCTTGCACGTCGCTGCAGGCGTTATACATGGCTGGAGAAAGACATGTTCAGGTGTTCAGAAATTACGACCAGAATTCTCAAATCTGTGCAGTTCATTTTGTGATATTTGCTTCTATGAAAATAAGAGTAGTGTGTCATATATATATAATAATGTTATAAAAATCAAAAATAGCACTGACTTTCCACTTGTAAAAGATCATTCTTGAGCGGAAAAAACATTCATAATAGTGAATGTTAGTAAGAATGAGATAAGAGCTGATGAGTTCTCTAAACTCCAGGTATTTAATTTGAAATAGTGTGTCATTCATCAATGATTGAGTTTGTCAAAACGAAATGAAGAGCGTTTACAATGTTTCTAATAAAGTGAAGTGACGTTATTAAGTGTCAAGCAGTTAGAGTCAGATTCATTTTCAAAGAAGCTAATATTGGCTCATATTCAAAGAAGTACTTCAGCATTTCAAATATGTGTCTCTTTCTCACCGTTGGCAAATGTTTGAGCGATGTAATAGGACACTTGGACCACATTGGTCTGGTTAGGACCCGGACCCGGGGAGAACTCCGTGGCCTTGAGGATTTGGCTCTGTCTGGGGCTGCAGGTCAGCTCACAGAAGAGCGTCATGAAGTTGTAGAAACATGCTGGACACCTGAAGTGAGAAGAGGCATGTGTTAGTTCCTCCGATAAGCTGCAGACCAGAAATTCAGCCAGACCTGGACAAGTACTGTAGGGGGATCTGGATGTTTCCCTTCAGGGTTTGAAGCTGCTGAGTGTCACAGCAGACGCGGTTGTCCCCGTATACCAGGCCTGGACACAGCTCCTGCAATTAACATATTATTAGGAATACTCATAACATGACAACTAAATTACCGCAATATGCAGTGAACAATAACTATAACTACTAATTTAATTTAAATAAAAAAAAAATTTTTTATTTTATTTTATTTAATGAATAGCATAAATGAGTGATATTGTAAAAAGTGGTGTTTTTTAAATGTCAATAAGGGTTCATCTGATGCTTCTCCCAGACAGGAGGGGATTAAAAAAAAAAGCCCAAAAACGTCTTGTACGCTTGTTCTCTCACCAGCAGCAGATGTTGTCCCTCCTCGGGCAGGACTTGAGCCGGACCAGTATAGTTGCAGTTGTACTTCTTCTCTGGGACTTTAATGGAGTTTCCACATTCTCCATACCAGACGCAGTCCTGCGCAGAGACCTGCCCAACAATACAGCACAACACATGCTTGAGAAGCATCCAGCAGAAGACGACTTTATCAACATGACAAAACAGGGGAAAGAAAACAAAACAAAGCATATAGTAAAAATAGTCATGCTTTAAAGAAATTAAAGTCACAGATGCTGTGCCATAAGCACATTTTTCTAAATGGCATCAATTCAATTGCCTTTAGTCAGTCATCACAACAGTGCAGACATATAAAACACCGCTTTTTGTGTTAGATCAGAACAAAATCCTCTGCACTGCACAAAACTCATTTACAGTTTCTCTACAACCTAAGGCAAGTGTATCACATTTAGACACGTCACAACTCACGTCTCTGTCCTGCACAGAACCTAGAGTCATTAACGAGCAATATTTCCATACGCAGTTCAATGCAACAATATTTATGTTGAAGTAATGCTACAGGCCGACAAAAAGGACTACTTTCCATCTTCATTCAGTGCTGAGAATCAATGTGACAAATCTTGACCACAAACATAATACATTCCAAAAAACTTTACTCATCCCCAGAGAGAAATTGCTATTCTGGTCACTAAAGTGTTAAAAAAGTAAATAAAGTGAATAACATAATGACATAATATAACGAACTATGGGTTGAACATATAATTCCCGTAGAAAAGTTTCAATGGCATCCTATGTTTTTGTTTTGTACAAGGTGAAAATGTTGGAAACTCGACCGAGTGAAACACTGAAGGTGATTGTTGAGAGTCTTCCCATTCAGAAAGGCATTTCACAATCATAAGCTATGACTAAGAGACGAGATAGAGACGGGTTTATTTCACATCTAGAGCTGCCTGGTAAGAATGTTTAAATCATGATGTCAGGAAAAACATCACTCGGCGGAAACTAAATGTTCTGAAGGGTCAAACGTTAGGTTCAAATGCGGAACGCTAGTTGATTTGAGGTTTTAGTTAAACTGAATGAATGGAAGAAGGCGAGTAGAATTTATTAACCAGTCGAACTTTGAGGTTGAGCTGATTAAAGGCGCGTTTGTCTCTGGAATATATGATGTACGCGTCGGATGATTCAGCGGGAATCACGGGAATATTTGAAGTGCGTTAAAGTGCTCCTTATCCAGCGGAAATCGCTGCTGACAAACATTCAGTCCTGCAAACGCTGACCGCGCACTTCAGATCATGTGCTCCGATGAAAACTGCATCGAAACCAGACGACAAGCAAAAGTCAGCAGCCTCTTCGGATCAGACAACTTGTTTGTCAAGTCTCGACAAGTTCGCTAGGCTACACGCGCGCTCGACAACACTATAACAAACACCGGCCGACTGTCACACACTCACCCACTGCCATGATAAAACGACGGCGAGCAAAACCCAGACAAGCTGCTTGGTCTCTGGCAGAAACATTGCTCGTCTGACACCACGGCTAGTCCCGGAGAAACTCTCTTCTCATCTGTTTGCGTCAAGCTTCTTATTTCCTGATCTCTAGCGCCGTTCAGCCTCTTGCGGCCCGTGGCTGCTGCCACCTGTCGGGCGAGAGTACGTATTACACTCACTTCAACATCGAGAACGACATCTAGTGGACGGTTTTGAAATATTCACCTTTGAAAGACGTATTTCTTTGAGTATAATTAATAAAACCTAATGTGACGCTTGCAAAAAAAAAAAATTAGCATGACTGAACATTGGAATACTAATAATATTAGAAACAAAAGCTATTTTTATTATGGGTTGTTAAATGAAAGACACGAGCAGATTAATACATTCCAAATTATTGCAACTCTAAAGCAAACATCCTAAAATTATATGCATATTTATTTCTGTTATTGTAAGAACAGTTCCATTAGAATAGTATTTACATCCCTGAGTTTACTATGAGACATGCGCATTATGTTGCAATAAAGTCATAACTTCAAGACAATTTATCAGCGATTATATCTAAATATCATTCCGCTCATGGCATGGTGGCTTAGTGGTTAACAAGGTCGTGTCACAACATAGTGCAGAATTACTCAAAACACTCAAACCCGAGGCCCGCTTTCTGTCTTTCTGTGAGGAGTTTACACGTTCACCCTGTGGTTGTGTGGATTCCTTCCACAGTCCATAAACATGGAATTTCCCAACACATTGGAGAATTGGAGGTCGGAAAATTGCCTATAGGGGTGAGTGAGATTGTAAATGTGGGTGTGTGTGAGTCCCAATCCAGGGTGTGTATCTCTCCTTTAGGCCCAGAGAGACTGAGCTTGTCTCCCAGCTCCTCATGACCAAGAAATGGAAAAGCGTTTCAAAAAATGAATGATAGATCTCATCAGCTTAGACATACAAACTGTCAACTGACACTTTAGTGTATTTTATATTCATTAGGAGGAAACATAAACAAATATGTTAAAAATGAACGTTTCCAGTTGAGATTTTTTGTTTTTCGTTTTAATTTGTTGCTAAGAGAAATTTACAGAAGTGCCACAAGCTGCAAGAGTCCCACAAGCTGCAAATGTAAAGTCCAGTAAAGAACCTGTGAGAATAAAACACAACTGATAAAATGACAGAAAAACAAGATGATAAAAAAAAAAACATTTTTATTAAATTGTAGAGCAATTGTAGTGAAAGGAATGATAAAGTCAGAAACTAGTGTGAACGTACCGAGACGTACAAGAAATACAAGAAACCAATACGAGTGGAATAACTGTTCGTGACCGCAGATAAAATACTATAGTTTGATATGTAGTGTAAATTCTAATTGATCTTGACATGTACCAGTACAGGTTCTGACAGTGGCTCACAGCGACAAACACGTGACTACGGTCAAACATTCTGATCGGAACCGCGGTTCCCCAACATCGCAGAGTGAATCCAGTTTATTCCACGCAAGGTGAACATACGCGTCACAATCCTGCGTTGGATTTTAGTTCCAGCGGCTTTACAGAAATCACATTTTATTTCTGAACTCAATGATTGTACTTAGAGGCATTTCATTGTGAAGCGAACGGATCATACTCGGGGATGGCCGTGAACCGTTCCACTTTAAAGACACAGACAAAACATAAAAATGATTTAAAACAAAAAAAGTCCAGCAACCTTGTTCAACAAATGCTCGCTTGTACTGGCCGTGATGTGGAGTTCCTTTTCGTTTGCTTTGTCTCTTTTGTCATTGAACGCAGGACACGGCGGTTCAAAAACATGTTGACCATCTAAGTCTAGCTTAGAAACGGTCCAGTTTATTTAAAAGCCCGTCCGCGGGCGACACAGTGTCGTGTGGCAGCTATAAACTGACGTCCTTCCATCTGATGCCGAGTGGCGGATTTGACCTTCCTCTCCTTGGGAAAAGCGCTAGTGTACCTCCAGGCCCATGTACTCTGCATTCTGGGCCGCGGGCAGCAGTGCACGAGGACAGAAGTCCTGCTGGTAGTCAGGGTTGTCCATGCTGTTCTGGGGGCTGAAGGTGGGCGTGGCAGCAGGCGCGTGGATGTGGGAGGTGTTGAGGTACTCGGGCGGGGGTCTGGCGGGAGTCCGGAAACAGTTGAGATATTCCTCCTCGGTTTCATCAAGCGCTGAGGTGAAGTGGGGGTGCTCATGTGACGCCCCCTGCTGGTACAATGGCTTGTTTATGCTGGACGTTGATGAGCCGTTCTGGTTCATATATTCTGGAACAGAGAGACCCTGTTACTCATTTTTTGTTTTATTTAATTATTCATTCAAGCAACAAATGGTTTTACAGGGTTATGATTAACTCACATTTTGGGGAAACAACAACCTTAAAATGTAAAAATGAGTAACAGTCTTTTTGTGCAACAGCCTGAATGTGATGTGCACAATACACTTTTTAGCATTAGCCATCAATTAACCAATAGTGGCAATTATTCCATAACATGCTTATGGTTTGTGTGTGTCGTTTTGTATCAATTTTGATACCCTTTATTTATTGTCAGATTACAGGGCCTCAAATAAAAATTATTTTTCAAAAAACTTGATCAATTCAAACATACACTTGTAATACATAATTCACCAGGTGGCAGCAATTATCTGCTCCATTGCTTTTCCACAGCAGTGACCACTAGGGGAGCTGCTCCAAATTTTGATAAATTGATTTTTTCAGATTTTTATAAAAAAAAAACTAGTTTTAGAGGTCTAGGGGGGAGAACAGTAACATTTTTGCTCAAATTTCTAAGAGAAGGGTTGTCTGGTGAGTTGCTTGAATGTAGCGTGGTAAATTTTTGTGATTGAAATATTGCGTTGAATCGAAAAAAAAAAAGTTTAAAGTTTACCGTCTGTGTGAGAGTGTGGTTGTATGTGTTTGTTTTTGCGTGTGTGTACAAAAAATGGGTAAATATGCATGTGTGTTTGCGTTTATGTGAGTATGTACATTAAATGGGTGAACATGCCTGTGTGTGTGTGTGTGTGTGTGTGTGCGTGTGTGTGTGTGTGTGTGTACTGAAATAAAAGAACACACTACTTAATTGTGTTTCTAATCTTATGTGATGATTAGATGTTTTGTCATCACTTTTAAGTCTCAGACAGCGTTTCTTTAAGCGTCTCAGACAGCTGCACTGCAGTGAAGTGGGTGGAGCTGGAACTGACCCGGGACCGGCTGGAAGTCTCCATCCTCCACAGGTTCCGTGGGATCGGGCATGTAACGCATAATCAGACTGTTCTCTCTCGTCGAGAAACCGTTCTGAGGAGACAGATGAAACTCTTTGATTTGCAATTTCAAGCATAATCATTCTTGTCTGTGTCCATGACAGACCCTAAAACACCCATGCTAAATATTGTGCTAAAATATATATACATGTATGATCTTACTATTTCTCAACTGACATATTTTTTAAACTTGAGTTCTAGTAAATGATCATTCTATCAGATCAATGGAGGTATTATAATAAGATTTATATTATTACCGTATTTTCCGGACTATAAGCCGCTACTTTCATAGGTTTTGAACCATGCGGCTTACACAAAGGTGCGGCTATTCTGCAGATTTTTTTTCACTGCTAGGGTGGTGCAATAATAATAAAAATATTATTGCACCACGTAAAAACGAAAAATTGTTATGCGTACAGTAACGGAGCGAAATATTCATTAATAATATACGTAGCACGCGTCGCCGCGGAGATATTAATTTTCAAAGTGTTTGAATGGGGGAATATCAGGTGCGAGCGCTGGGGCCGCGGGGGGACGTCCGACATTCGCATCTTCGCGCCAGACGCGTCTGCAGAGGCCCTTGTCCGCGGGATGCGAGTGAGACGCAACATCAGCAGACCTCACGGTCGTGCACGAATATTTCGATATATTTCTTTTATAATTTATGCATACCTAATTAAAAAAAATCAGAGAAGCCGCGAATCCGCGAACATATGAACAAAAAAAATCTAATCCAAAAACATACCTATCTGTGGCTTGCAAAACTCTGCAGGTTTCGACTGAAACCCTTGTTCCCTGTCAGGTAATGTTTGTTCCCAGTAGTGTCAAGTGAACAACTGGAAAGGGAACTTTTTTTAATAGTGGATGCGGCTTCTATGCAGGTGCGGCTTGTTAATGTTTTTTTTCTTTTTCTTTTCGAAAATAGAGCGGATGCAGCTTATATACAGGTGCGGCTTAAGGTCCAGAAAATACGGTAAGTGATTTATTATTATTATTACTATTATTAGCAACAATAAATTATTTGTAAAAATACCTTGTATTTATTTGTATTTATATTAGTTACAATATAGTTGTATTTATTAAAATATATTCAGGTGAATAGAATAGAATAGAATAGAATAGAATAGAAAATTAACAAACCAAAACATTACAATGCATTAACAAAGTAAAACATACATGAAAAGAACATGAGTGTAACAAAGTAAACAAGCAAAGAACATTCAGTTAACACCAACAAAAGGAAGCAAGAAACAACATCAGTGTGATAAACTTACTGTGTTTCTGCTTTGACAGTTTCCAAAGCTGCTGTTCAGACTCTACAACACAGAAACACAACATGAACATAAAATGCTGTCAAAATGAACACTGAGCAGAAAACACGAGGATGTTTGAAAAAAATGTCCACTTCGTTCCCTCATGTACGTCTCATTGACCAGAAGGTTAAAGTAAGAAAAGGTAGAAAGAGTTCCGCAAAATACAATTTGGCCATTAGAAAAACTGTTTGTTGTCTGGGCGACAAGTGACATGAAAAGCCATAGTTGATAATGACTTCACTAAAATGGGTTTTATAGAAGGATTTACCACAGAATGAAGCAGTTGTGTGCGTGAGGTGCTGGGGCTGCTGAAAAAACTGTGATTCGGCACCAGGTACTCGTCTGCATCCACAGCTTCATCCAGTTCCCCATTCACTAGACTGCGGAAGAACTTGGAATCAGTTGGACTGGGCAGATGCATCCGGTCGTCTCCCTGGATAAGAAAACACTTGTGTGATCAGACACCAAGATTCTGATTCTGAACTCATTCAATTCATCCTTGTCATGACTTCCTCTCTCACCTGAATGACCAAGTAGCGAGACGGGTCACGAGCCATCGTGGTAAACTCGCCGATTAGCTCTCTGAAACGAGGTCGGCTCTCTGCATCGATCATCCAGCCTAAATTAAAACACAGTTCAGCTAAACATCAATTGCTAACAACACCCAAAATTATTATTAACAGTTCACTAATGTTACTAAACAGATCACTAATGTTACTGAAGCACATTACTAGAAAGACCAAAACAGATTAAGTTGTTCACGTTACGGAAACAAATCACTAGCATCCCTGGAACAGATTATTTAACAGAACAGAACAGATCTCTAACTTCGCTAGGTATAGATCATTAATATCACCCAAACAGATTACTAACATCAGTAGGACAGATCACTAACACCAACAAAACAGATCACTGTTTACAAGAATATTTACAAACATAACAAGAATAGATCTCTAACATCATCCAGACAAATGACTACCATCACAAGAATAGATCACTAACATCTGCAGGGCATATCACCAACCTCACCAAAACAAATCACTTACATCACAAGAATAGATCACTAACATCAGCAGGTCAGTAAACTAATATAGCATAAACAGATCACTAACAACAGCAGGGCATATCACCAACGTCACCAAAAAAGATCACTAACATCACAAGAATAGATTATTAACATAAGAAGGATCACTACCATCACCATAACATATTGCTAATGCCACAGGAAAAGATCACTAACATTACTAGAACGGATAGCTAATTTTATCAAAACAGATTGCTAACAACATTGGAACAGACATTTATATTTAGGTTACTGATATTGCATCACAGTTTACGATTATTGTTCATCTATTATAATATGTTCAAGTACTGTGTTTGTTGCCTGTGACAAAAAGGATTTGAATACTAGGATGGGATCTGCAGACTTACACTTGACCATGATCATGTAGACATCGATGGTGCAGATGGGTGGCTGCGGGAGTCTCTCCCCCTTCTCCAGAACTTCTGCAATCTGTCTGGCAGGAATACCATCATACGGCTTGGTTCCGAAAGTCATCAGCTCCCAGACCGTCACTCCTGCATGCGTCATGAGAGACACTTACAGCTTAGGACTTTGCAAGTGAAAGCAAATACCAACTTTGACTGAGTATCAACTCGAACTTAAGAATCAGAAATAATTGAATCAGCCGTCTCTTTAATACTTGAATTAAAAAGGGAGATGACGAGTGTACCATAGCTCCACACATCGCTTTGGTGTGTGTAGGTCCGGTGCAAGATGGATTCTAGCGCCATCCATTTTATTGGCACCTGTTGAATATGACGGAAAGGCGTTAAAAAGAAGCATTTTCCAACCACGCTGAACTTAGAAGCCCAATTTAAAAAGAATATACAGTATATTACGTAAAAATAATATTATCATAATAATATAGTTAAAATATGCTGAGATTTTCTTCTACAATTTTAGCTCGTTGTTTTTAGTAGAAAGCAGCTAATCTGCTAGTCTGAAGTCAGAGAGTAAGAACAACCGACCTTTCCTCCGTCTGCGTGATATTCCTTCTCATCCGCGTTCAGCAGCTTGGCCAGACCAAAATCTGTGATCTTCACGTGCTGAGGAGCTTTCACCAGCACATTACGTGCAGCCAAGTCTCTGTGCACAAGATGGCGCTCTTCTAGATAATTCATTCCCTGAAAGAGACAGAGACGACATGACACATGCGGCACATGAGTGATCACCATCACGCTGCCTCTTTCACAAAGGAACCACACTTTGTAATACAAACACAAAGTGTTTAACAAAAGCACAAAGTTCTAGTTCTAGAAATTCACAACCCAAGCAAGGCAGGTGTGAAAACTGCCAATTCAGTCTACGTGAAGCGGCTAGAATCTGGAAACAATGCTAAAAAGAAGAATCTACTGACCTTGGCGATCTGCACACACCAGTTGAGCAGGTGCTGAGAGCCGATGTTGTCCTTGTTCTCCCTGACGTAGTCCAGCAGACACCCACATGGCATCAGTTGCGTGATCAGTTGCACGGTGGAGGTCAGACAGATGCCCAGGAGACGACACACATGTGGATGCTCCACGCTGGCCATGACGTATGCCTCCTGCAAAAGCACACCGCCGTCACACATCAGCACTTAACTTGTTGAATTGTTTTTTGACACATTAAAGAGATACAAAATATATATATTCACAGAGTTATAGCACTAGCGATTGCATTTCCAATTCTGTTTTATTGTAAAGCACAATTGTTAGCTCTATTCTACACATTCTATGTATTCTACTAATTGTAGGATTTTTGAGCAGTGAATGGCCAATAAAATTATATGTGTGTGTGTGTGTGTGTGTGTGTGTGTGTGTGTGTGTGTGTGTGGTAGATGTATGTACAGTTACATGTGCTGTAAAATTAAATGCCATCAATAAAATATAATTGTCTTTTTCTGTTTGTTGGAAAATGTTAAATTCCATCCAAAACCCTACAAATGTAAAGCACTATGACCATGGTTCAAGACATTTGGTGTTGGCAATTATTTTGTGAAGTCTCAATCTCAGAACATAGATCTGTTTTAAAAAACAGAGCTCACATCGAGGATCTCCTTGTTGGCTTTGGGAGACGTTGCCTCATGCAGAACCTTGATGGCCACAGGGATCTTCACTTTTTCTCCTTCCGGAATCCACAAACCCTGAAAAAAGAGCAATTATTAGAGTATTTAGTCTCTGAAGTCTTCTGGAGGAAACAGGATGATGCAAGTGGAGGCTGTCTGAAACTGCCAGCACACAATTGAGCAGGCATGAAGAGAGGAAACGGGAAGTGGTGTGCTACAAATATATATGTCCTCTACCTTATACACAGTGCCGAATGCTCCGGCTCCAAGCACTTTGATCTTCCTGAACTCCGTTTCTTTGAGGATGCGCAACAGGGCCTGGTTGGGGGCTTCGCCGCTGGGGGTCAGCGGCTCCACTAGCTGAAGAGAAGACACGTGTGCAGGAAACAGGTTGGGCTGTCACGTTTCATTATAGCTTGTGAGACTTTGACAATAAGAGGTAAAAGACTTTTTGTGAGAAGTTTTTAAATGGTTTAATAATTGTTGACCATAAGCGCCACCAAATACAGAAAAACGTGTAAAAGCTAATTTATTATGGGTTCAAGTCTGACCGGCAACAGTCTTTATTATTATTGTGGGGATTTATATTTTTATATTCTTATAT